>JABFQM010003901.1:0-10628 GCA_022816865.1 Zelostemma sp. ZL-2020
TCGAAGACACGGCAATTTTGTACTGCGCGGCCAACGGCGTTCACCAAGACGATTTGGCGGATTACATCAACACTTTGGACGCTAAACAAAGCTTGGAATGGTTAGAAGAGAGCTCCTAATTTAGCACAAAGTCATAAAAACCGCGTGTTCTCGTCAGAATAAAATCTCTATATTTTGTTACCAACGCTTTGACAAAACGAAGAGTCCCTCGATGTATCAATTCGCTATTTTAAAACGTGTTCTTAAGACGACGCCGTCGTTGATTCCAGCATGTATGAGCAACACGCAAACGACGAGGATCAAACTGAAGAGAAAAAAGAGCGCGATGACGCCGAGACTTCGTTGTCAATCCCTGCTTCGGCGCCTTCTTCGATGCCTTCGTCTGAAAATGCCAAGAATCGCGTTTACCCGCGCAACCAAAGGAAGAATCTCCCGCGAAATTACCTCATTTTTTCCGTCCCCGAATCGCTCATTTCGCTGGCGTTACTTTCCGTGTTTTCCTCCGTGGAATCGTCCGCGATTCCACGATTTCCTTTTTTCCTCACGATTCGATCGATGTTCTTTTCGCATTTTTCGATCCGGTTTTTGGCCGTGGCTTCTTTTCTTTCGCTTCTCGATGATTTCTTCTTTTTTTTATCGTCTTCGCTGAGTGCGTCGCATTTGGGCTCCGCTCTCATCGACGACTTCTGACTGTTATCTTTCCTTATGACTTTCAACGGCTTTGACGAGTTTCGCGAGCTCGAAGTCGAGTATCCCGTGTCCTGTCGACTCTTCTTAAACCTGGCACGTTCAGAAAAGCGAGCGTTGATAAGTTGCTCGAAGAAACTTCGAAGCTGCTTCGAATTTCGAATTACCTTGTACTTTTTAACGGCGCGCTGTCGAAATCGTCGGCTCCTTCCGAAGAATCTTCATCGCTCTCGGAGAAAACTTCCTCCACGTCCCTCAACTGCTTCCTTTTCTTCCTCTTGCGCTCGTTCTTGTGACGCCTTTGAGGATTTTGCGTCCCTTTGTAAATGTCGCCCCGCGAAATTATGCTGATCGTTGCCAGCTCTTCTCTCTCGTAACCGCTCTTTTTCCGTCTCTGTTTATTCCTGTTTTCACTTTGCACCACGAACAATCTGTAGAGCTGCAGCAGGATCACTAAAGTGTTTTTGCAGGTGAAGAAAATGTTCATGTAGTTCACTATTTTGTACTGGATTATCAGGATGAGCCGGAAACCCAGAAATGGACCGTCCTGAAAATTCAAAAGTTTAAGAAAATTCACCAGTGTTTCAATGATTTCATGATTTTTAGAGGAACGATTTTTTGAAGTCTTCAAATCGGAAACAATTGTTTGAACTCATTTCAATCGTTAACAAATGATTCCTGCAAGCTTATCAATTTAAAAAATCCCTCCACAATTTCTTTTTCCCCAAAAAAAGTCCTACTTGCAAAAGCATGTTCAGCGCGATGCCCCAAACGTCGATGCTGCAGCAGCTCGTTTCCGTGGACTTTTTCTTGATAGCGTTGGCAGAAGAAAGCCTCGACTTCCTGGATTTCGTCGCTGTGAGAACGACCGTGAACTGAATCAACGACCAAGTCCAAATGCCCAAGGTCAGATAAACCAGCATGGGCTCTCGCGCGATTTTCTCGTCTTTAAAGGAATCGAAGAACTCGATTATGTCCGCGGCGGTGCCGATATAAACAAGCAACAGCTGGCTCAATTGGTCCCGGGTCAAATCGCCCTTCGGCAACATCCACCGGCCAACTATCAAGATCAGCATGAGAAATTGCTCGATCAGCGTTACCCACGTTTCCGTGGATATTTGAATATCCGGCAAGTAAATGTTCACCTGAAAAAACGACATTTACGTCGTCATTTTTCACTTCGATTTCGGCCGAACTTACTCCCAAGGCTTTTTCCAAGTTCCTCAGATCTTCCGCCGCGAGATTCTTGAGATCGAAGTTCTCGGTGATGTTGAAGTTCGATTCCAGCCTCCGAAATCGGCGTCCCACTTTGTCCAATTCGAGAAGCCAAATCCCAGGGACGACGCTGCAGAGGTATAAAAACACCGAGGGGCAAAACCTGCGGGAAATTAAGCAGAGGAGACGGAGAAAAATGACGATGGGAATTTCTTCAATTTGTCAAATTAGGCGAGGGTCAAGTGGTCGATATTTTGTGACCTGGTTTTTGCAACTCGTTCATTGTGACTTCGGCGAATGCACAATTTCCGGCGATCTATATGTCTGGTGATTGTACAAAAAGCACACCCACTAACCCTCACCCGAGGTCGATTCTCGTTATCGGAGATAAGTGTTATGAACAGGAAAATCAGCTCGTTAGACCTTCGATAAACAAATGCGTTCATATGGTCGCATTGCATCGACTCAATTAAATGCTGATTTGAATCAGCAATAGTGATCTCTCATTTGATAACTTTGCTCGATCGAAAAAAACATTGCTATTCTTATCAACACTCGTGAGCAAATAAATTGATAGTAAATTCTTAGCGTGATAAAAAAAACGTGAAACTACAGTTTTCGATGTTTATTTGTCGTTAAGTCATACCATTTCCATTCCTGATTTTCTTTGATCGTTAGCGTGAAAATCCCTTCGAAAAACAATAGAATTATCGGGCAACTCAAGTACCAGTAATGAGGGTTTTTTTTAAACGTCGTCACTTGCCAAATCGCCACGAAACCGTGCGACGCGAACACGACGCGCGTGATTATCGCTTTTACAACTGCCAAAATCATTGCAAACTTGAGATTAATTCGGTTTCAATATTCGCGAGCAAATTTTCGCGCGGAAATGGAAAAAAACTTGGTGGCCATTTTTTTCGTTCTCGATACAATGAGATGCAACATGACACTGTACGGTTTTTCTTGCGGAAACGTTTGAAATTCTCGCGCATGTTCCGCAGAAGTGCCATATTATGCGACCCGCTCCTAAAAGAAGGTGGTTAAGGTGCCAAAAGTAGTTCACCGTTTTCGGGAAAAACGCGTTTACAAGTAAACCAGTTCGTTCAAATCTCGTCTTACAAACTTGTAACAAATGTTAATCGATTCGCCGTACTTTTTTACATATTTTAGGTTTTTTTCGGAAACGGGTTTTGCTCAAAAATGTAACGAGTTTCCAGTTCCGAAATAGCTATTTCTAAAATTGATTTTACAGCGGTTTTTCATTCCTGGATAAAAATATTTTTCGGAAAGTATACAAAAAATCGTCATAAATCAATAAATAAAAAAAATTAAACAATAAATTCGGATTCTTCTGAATTATTGTTAATTTGCAAAGTTCGATAATCCTGAAAAATCTTCCTTTCTAATTCGAAACCCCAGTCATAATTTTTCCAAAATAAAACGAGTGTCTCCGGTTCATTAAAACGTTGAATAAACATCGATAAAAAATCCGACGAACCAGAGACATCAAAGTGAAAGAAAACCCATTAGAATAAATGAATAAATTTTTTCCCAAACTTTCTTCCAAACTTTTTCTGATAATTAAACGCGAAGAAAATGCAGCGGTGCAAACGGTGCTGTGCGATCCAAATACAATCACGAATCTATTAAAGCCCCGAGCGCCTGGAGTGAGGCATTTCAAATGGGGCCTTACGATAAATGCAATGCGCCTGAAAGAGATGAAAACGTTACATCTGTGATTTTCCATCTCCCTCATCCACTCATTCGGCTCGCGCTGGAATTTCCTTCTCTTTACTTTTACCCGAGCGACACGTAGAGCGATGCGCGTTTTGTTACTCCAAGTATGCCGGCGATAATAACGCGTTATTAATGAATGAACCCATCGAAGAGAAGAGATTTCTTCTGCAATTCCCTGTTACAAATATCTCGAGAAAGTCGATGTATCGTTTCACTCGCGATAGATAATTCACCGTAATTACGTGTTTCATGAATCAATACATCGCGTTCCCGATAATTTTCATCAACATTATAAACAAATCCAATCTCGCTTATCGACATATATTTTAATTGTTCCACTTTCTCAACGAAATAAATCACCATTTATTAATTGGGCCAGGTAAAAGAAAACCATTTGCAATTAAGTATACGATCTTTTTATTGTCATCCCGTCGAACTTCCGCATACCTCGATGGATGCAAAGTTCTCTGCGCTGAAATGCATTTTCGACACCGGGGGCAATTCGGTATCGAATGTCGAATCGTTTTAGGCGCGGGACAGATGTTTTCCCGTCCCTCTTTACACGCCGTTAATAAGCTAAGAATATACAACGGTGGCAGAGAGACAGCGGCCCAACAACTGGGCCCGATACCGTGATTCCGGCTCCCCAGTAGTTCCAAGTTTCCCGCTCATTCTTTCTCCTGTCGGTTCGGTCGGTTACGGGGAGCGCTGTGGAAGGAAACGACGCCGGCGTCGGCGCCGTCGTCACCTGGCCGGCGAAAACGTCCGAGTCGTTACGGCTTCTGCCGAAGTCCAAGTACTCGCGCGAAAGCCGTTACTCCACGCGTTCAGTACCCGGTTGACCAGGACAACGCGCGGAGCAACGCGCGTGCATTCACCAAGTACCTCGGGGAGCGCGGAGACATCGTTTCATCGATCGCCGATTTAGTGTCTCGGAGTTTCAAAACACGCGTTCGTCGGGAAATTCGAATCTGGTGTTGCTCTAAGTGAAAAGGAGAAGGAAGGACTCGTCCGTGAGGATGAAGGACACGTCGGCGAGAGCTACTTAATTGCGAAGTAAGAATCGATAGCAACTGCCTCTCGTATGCGTGTTCTACTAATTTTTCTCAGAAGTTACGCCGTGCAATGTACCGGTTCGAGCGCATTTTTAATTCCTTTCGAAGTCCCCGCACTTTCGAGTTGCGACGGGACGTTGACATTTGAATTTTTGATTTTTCGCGCGCCGCGCGGGCTTTTGTCTCTAAAAGATCGAATTTGAAATTTCGCCGACTTGGCATCGATACGTTTCTCGAAACCTGATAAGAGCGGCAACGTGATCTTCGGATGAATCCGTAACGTCGCCACGTGCCTCGATTGGTATGATTTTAATCGCGACCGAGATAACATTTTTCTAAAAATAAGAATTGGTAACCACGTTTTAATTTGACCGTAATTCGTCATTCAATAATTTCGAATAAATCGCTTTGTTCCACTTGGCGACCCGAAGGAAAAACATTACAAATGAATTATCATGCGGGCAATTTAAAAATACATACTTGTCCTCGATTTTTACGCACTTATCGCGTGGAAAAACCCATTTAACGTTGAACCTACTTTTTTTCGTCGCAATAGATTCGACGAATACAAAATTACCGAACAAAAGTGAAATGACGATAAGATTGCGGCGTTTTCGCGAAGAATGCGAGCGTTGCCGTTATCGCAGAGTCCGCGTATCCATGACAATGGTTTCACTTTCGCTCGATCGATTACGGCGATTGCATTTTCCCGAACCCGAGGTGGCGCGCGATTTTTTCGCGCGCGTCGAAAAAAGCCTTGCGCAAGCGCAGTAACGGCCGATAGCAAAACTTGCGATTTGCATAAACGCACCAACGAGCGTCTATGATTAAGTTGTAAAAGTAATGGGAAAGTGCGCAATTATTCCCGACAATAGCATAGAATAACGGTCGAAAAAGTGCCGGGGAATGTTTTCTTATTGTTGGCCTGAAAATCTCGAAATGAAATGCTCGTAACGCGCCGAGAAACGAGTGCGTCTCGGTATGTTTATTATTTACGACGGATCGTAGACACGTTTATGTTCCCGCTAAATCGACGAGGAATTATCGACCTCTCTCTTTCCCCAGGTAATATTTTCGTAACGTTCGATTCGAGGCTCGAAAAATAATTCCGTCATCATCGCGGAATTCATCACCTCGCGAGAATTATCGATGAGATAAAAAGATGCAATCCGATGCAAGTTCATAAATTAATTATGCGCCGCTAATGCACTTATTATCATAATCTCGCACTATCACGCCTCGAAACGCAGCGCAATCGTCGCGCTCGTACAATCTGAAATTTTGCAAAATTAAATTTGTTTTGCCAAACCCAGGGCAATTATTTGCAATTTCGCCGGGTGAAACGCGACAATTACGAGAACAGATTCGTTCCCACAGAGAATGCACGCGTGGTTTTCGTGAATTTCATGATTTCCCGGCTCCCGCGAGGGACTTTCCCATCGCTCATTACGATCATTGCCTCAGAGCGTTTTACACGCGAACGCATTCTCCTCGGGACCGTGTAAAAGCGCAAGAATTTCGCGTAATCCCAAAGAAGACGATTCGTAACGAAACAAAGATTTTCTGAAGCCTTGCTCCGCGGCGCCGTCCGTTTTTCACGGAAAATAAACAAGAAGAAAAGGGCCAATTTAGAAAAACAGTAAACTTTTTCCTCCGCCTTGGACGTGGTATTACGAGGCTTGTAATAGAGTCAAATTGAACGTTTCTTATGTCGAAATGACGACGACGCGTATACTTTAATCCTAGTACTTAGATAAACTGCCGCGCCGTAAAGTTCGTCAGCCTTTAATTAGAAGCGTCCTAATTGGCACATACGGTTTTTTCGTTTTCGTTAATTGCCGTAGGACAGTGCTTACTTCCTACTCGGTACTCGCTCATTTTTCATACTTACACTTTTGTTTTGGCATTTTGATGGACTTCCATGGAAGTTATTAAATCATTTAGAGTAATCGCATTTTTAAGTCGTAACGAGATTACATTGTATTTAATTGCCGGGTTTTTAATGAAACCGCGGAATACGCCGCGGCAACTTCAGAAAGAGATTAATTGCAGAGGAAAAATAAGCGAGTGGAACGGAAAAAGTGCGTGCTCGGGGTGGAGCGAAGCGCGATGTTCGCCCTGAATGCCGATGAATTATCGATTCAAGAAGCCGCAGAAGAGTGCTCAATCTACGAGTCCTTGCACGAGGGGTTCGATGCCGGACAAGGGAGAATATATCTCTGTGTGTCTGATTAAATTACTGAAATGCCATGGGTTGAATTTCGAAAAAATGCATTGAAAGATTTTATTTTCTGGGCTAAAATTAATATTCTTTGGAATATTTGAGCTTTGGGTGATCAAAAGTACACGATTCCAAATTTTGATTGATGATTTTTGTACTTTGCACCACACATTTATTGAGCTAATTTTAATGATAAGAGGGCATAATCAAATGTCTATTAAAATCAATTTACAAATTATATCATATCTGGTTCCTCGACCTTGTTTCTCAAAAATATGTCAGTTATTTTTAAACATACTTCGATTAAACTATAACGATGACTAAATTAATTTCCCCAAGTTTCATTCATGTGAATTCGATAATAAAAATTGTCGATTGATAAGTGTACATTCTTTGTTCGTAAATTGGAGTTCAAAAACTCGTAATTATGTCAAGGGCAAACAATTTAGAAAATTCTAATTCCTCATTTTGTACATCTGGCACAAAACGTCCATTTTTCATGAAAAAATTAAATGTTCTTTCAAAAATGAAATAGACACCTTTTACAAATAATTTCGTAATTTTTCAACATCCAAATTGCAACATACAATTCTGTAAACGTCCACAAATAACGCCAGAGTGATAAAACAAAATCGACGAAATCTTCTTGTAGCCGGAAAAATGTTAAAATACATACAGGAATTACACAAGTGAGGAATGTCATTACGTTGGTATGCCCAGTGGCGCAATTTTTCCCGCGTCGCATAACAAATACGCGTAGGTGTCGCCGTTGCATCCCACCAGAACCCTGCTCGAGTTTTGACTGCCGCAATTTAACGAAACAATCGTTTCTTCGCAAGTTCCCTCTATTGTCGAAGCGAACAAAGCGATATCAACAATCGCCTGAGGTAACAATCGATACTCTCCGCATTCGCATGAAATTGCGTATTATACACCGGTCAGTCCGTTCGAACTAAAGGAGAACGGGGTATTGCGAGCACCGCAATTTTCAACCTTTCAATCTTTCCATTTTCTTCCAAATTAGAAACGATGTCCAAATTTTCATCGCTTGTTAATGTTATTTAAATGGTGTCCCGCATTAGAGTGCAGGGTAATGCAGGACAGTGACACATTTTCCAAAAAGCCTTCTCTTTTTATTCATCATGTTTAACAGAACATGAGTGAAAATTAAATGCACGAAGAAGACAATAAAGAATATTCCTGTGCTTTAGTTTCTCAAGTTACTGCCAAACCTTCATTTTTATTGGCCAATTTTGTCAGGTGTTCTCCTTTACATACAGCAAATACCGTGACTTTTCTTCGACTCGCTACTTTTACGCGAAGCGATAATATTGTAAATGAACGGTTCATTACGAAACTCCGCCTATAATTTCCAAGCTTTCCATCGAAAACGTTCGAAACTTCGTCTTTTGAGGCGAAACTGGAACCCAAGAGGATGCGAAAAAACAGCTTTTCACTCATCCATGATGAAGATTACGCGGATAACGTTAATTACTGTATCATGTAATGTTCTGCATAGCAATTAGCAGGTATAGATAGCGAGATGAGACTTTTAAAAAAGGGTTTGAAGTATAATTGGGAGTACTTGCACACGCATGTTGAGTACGCGTTTGACAGGCTGAAGAAGCAAGCACTCGTATGGCTCTATTGAGTCGTTGAAAATAACAAACGCAAACTAAATGTCCGTCGGAAATTGTCACCGTATTCGCGACGGAAAGCAGGCTACCTAACTGTACCGCACGACCAACTTCGACATTCAAGAGCATCTGTTTTACACCTCGACACGTTCGCGCCTTCAAAGGATGACTCATGTCCAATTGTCACCATTGTTTCGGTCTCTTTTCAGAGGATTCTGGCGTTTCTTTTAACCCAAAACACTGCTCAATGTTTTTACAATGAAACGCAGAATTCATCTAGATGAGTCACATCTTCTCTTTCCATCATGATTTGAAAAAATAAGTTGTTCCCCAGAGGATTTTGGAATTTCTTTCGAACCAAAACACTACATCATGTTTTTGTAGTGAAACAGTTCAGAATTCTCCGATTTTTCTACTCGTTCACGATTCCATCTTTTTCCTCGACCGAAACAATGGCTTCACCCCGAAGATGTCACGTCTTCGACCCCTCGTTTCCCAGAAGATCTGCGCCTCCTGAAAAAAGAAGATCCATTGTCCGCCTTTTCGCCCATTCATCGGCGCTCCGGCTTCTCGTGAATGCGAGAGGCAGCCCTGACCTACGCGTTTTGCGTACGCAATTGTCTCCTCCGACTTTGGACTCGCAAGAGTTACGTCCCGTGCTTAAGGTTACTAGCCTGGAGTGGCAAGGCAACGACCTTGCCGATACCCAAGCACCATTGCTCCCGGCAGCGCTTCTGCCGCTATAATCAAACGCAGCGGTAAATCATTTTTTTTCTCCCACCCTCGTTTTTTTCCGCCCCTCTTTTCACGCAACTCTCGAACCGATCGACGCGACGATTTAACATCGCGAAAATAACTCGCTCGGATTAACGCGCGATAACGAAAATATTTCCTGCGCCAACCGGTCGATCGCCTTCGTTTTTTTTTACTGGCTTTCCACCCGAGGCGGAAGTCGTTTTATTAAAACGACTTGTTCTTTCTTCTCAGCAAAGAACGCTTTTAAAATCTTTAGTTTTATTACGAGGCGTAATTTTCCGATGAGTTGCTGAAGTTATAGAAATCGATTAATCGCGAGAATAGCAATGAAAATGTTCAATTGTGTAATTCGAGATGAGGAATAATCGTTGGAATCGTAAACATTTATAGCACGTTTCGCAATTGCATCCGCCATTGCAACTTGCATATAATTTTTTACGCCATTCGCGAGCTATAACTCGCCACTTGCATTATCTTATCTTCGTTATTCTTATCACAATTCGTTTTACGTTGTGCTTTTTTTATAAATACGATTGTTTTTCGGTCGTTTCGAAAAAGAAATCGCTGCGTTCGGAACGGAAAATATTTTCGAATCGTGCATGGCACCTGCTTAAATAGATTACCGATCAAGTGCAGTTCTAAACTCGGATCTTGCCGAGTCACCGGCTTCGATAGAGCGATCTTTTCTCTCGCGTGCCCGTTCAGTCACGATCGTACAAACGGTACCGAAATAGAGCCCAAAAGCCCAAAATCACGGGACTTTTTTGCCGTATTGACTCACTGAAACATGGAAAAAATTGGTTTCACTTATCGCGCTCCGAGTCATCGATTTACGGAACTCGACCGCAAAAATTGTATATTATTTTTAGATCCGAAGGTTTATACATTGTTTCCAAGCAATGAAAATCCGAGTTTACGAGAAAAAAATGCATCATCACCGTTATCAATTAATGAGAATTTAATTTTCGTTCCCAGCAACGTCGCACCGTTGAAGCTATGCAAATTTCACGTAGGATTGAGAAAATTGATTGTATGGGGTAATGTGGAGTCAACGTAGGATTATGTAGTACATAAGTGGGATGCTCAAGATGCCATGTTAGAATCGAGAAACCGTCGTGAAAAGCACGCACGCGATAACGTGGATGCTTTTTTGCATTTACGACTCGCGCTTCGGAAACGCCGCAATTAAACCGGGGGATCACCACGCATTACTTTATTCGGTACGCGAATAATTAACGAACGTTCGAGGAATCGCTGAACGCAAATTTCTTTCGTCATTCCGCAATTATGATTATACTTATTTTGAAAAGAGGCACATTA
>JABFQM010003902.1:0-10628 GCA_022816865.1 Zelostemma sp. ZL-2020
GTCGCGCTACGCGCCTATGTAAACGCAGGTTTTGTCGGTTCGACAAAACGACATGAATACCAAATTCCAACACAAGATCCATGCAAGTTCACCCATATCGCGCTGCATTTTATAACTGTTATTTCAACGTTTCCTTCGTTCGTTTTAATCGAAATTACTCCTCGGTACTTTGCATTTGCGCCAATAAACGAGGTGAATATGCATGATAAAACCAGCGGGAACGAACGTTTGTGCAATAACGTTTATATTCTAAACCCTCGAGTTTCAACGTCCCAAAGACTTTTTCATTATTTGAACAATTTTATCGACTTTCTTTTGATCCTTTGGCGTAATCTGTTTCTCATTTCTTAATGGCTCCTTTTATCTGGGTAATTCGATCACTCCGTCGTAGAGAACAGTTTTGAAAGAGCTGATTTTATAAATGTCTTTCTTCTTTGAAAACGTATTTCTTCCAGTTATGCATGTCCTCGAGTAAACACGAATAAATCTTTGTTTTCTGAAACGGATTTTCCACGTTATTCTCCAACAATAAGTCATCATCGATTATGCATTTACGAAACATGGGTCATGGGCGAAACGCGATTCTTTTGAAAACTTTGGTTCGCTGGAAGAACGATGAATGACGAGTTTCGTAAACATGCCGAAAGATTATTCCGCTTACCGCCTCGAAAAAGGACTCGGGTAAATTTGTATTTCCGACTGAAAAATTTCACGAGCGATTCGGGATCTCGGGAATGGGGAGCGGGTGCGGACTCGTTAGAAACAGAAACAGCGAATAATTACGCTGGCCCTTTGTGTGGAATTAACGTGAATGCATATGCGCTTCAACGAGCTACGTGAAAGTTATGCATCGGAGTAAGATGATATAACGTACGCGCACTTACGCCAAGTCTATCATCATTAACCGACACTAATAATTTCCCGGGGGATAAAGATAACACGGGGTGTTTTTTCGACAAACTTTTGCTGGAAATTCGTTTGCGGGAGATGATTTTTATTGGATTTTCCACCGCGAAAGTAATTGCTGTTGGTTTCGCGGGGAAAAAAAGCCAAACAACCGAGTAATCTTCAGTCCTCGGTTAATTCTGAATACTGTAACGGAGTGTATTTCATGCTCTCGGGAATAATTTGTCATTTTTCGTGAAAAATCTTGTGAAATGATGGAAAATCCAGTACTCGATATTTACGAAAATGTAGACCGGGATCTCGGTAAGTCGACGTTGCGGTTTTTTATAGCGAATACAGCGCAGCTGAAGCGGACTGCAAATACTGACGCGTATCAAAGAATCGAATTAATTAACACCGACGTGAATCAAACAATATTCAAGTTACGACATTTGATTCGTGAAAAATATCCATAAAAATGAATACATGCATATAAATATTAAGTGTAACATTGAAATCGGAACAAAAACCGATTTCAATGCAATCAATAATAAGAATGACAGTGATAAATTATTTATTCATCGAATCACCAAGTTTTGCATTTTTTCGTTTGTTTATTCGCGAATGTAAAAAATTTACTTTTATTTTATTCATAAGAGTTGTTACTTTTATTAATATTTTTTGAGAGATTTTCAATCATGATTTATCGTATGCAATAAGTAAAAAGAAATAGTAACTTTTGTGAAATACACAAAACATTGCTGTTAAAGTTCTGTGAATATTTCAAGAAATATGAAACGAAGAACATGAAAGTTTAAACAATAAAAGCAAAGGTTGATCATCGAAAATCGCAATGAACATAACTATTCTCATTTCCCGCGAAAGTAAACATGAAGAAAATGTGCTCCGAATCCGAGAGCGTACAAGACGAATTCTCAAAGCCATTCCGTACTAAATCATCCGGCAACGTGTTTGGAGGACGAAAGCACAGGCAACTTGACGAAAGTACTCGAGGTCGCGAAGCGGAGAGGATTCGGTATGAGACCCAACTTAAATAGGAAGTGTAATGCGCACACATGGGAGTTTGTCTTTCCTGTGATGTGCGGATACGATTTCACGCGGCCATATCTGTATGCATAAATATGTATACGCACGTAGCGTATATGTACGTATTCACGGGGCCACTTTGAAGGCAGTGCAGGAATAGGTGGTCGATCGATACAGCAGGTGGCAGCGCGTCGAGCTCCCTGGTACTTTCAGCTCTCTCTGCCTCGGCTGCCACAACACTCGGCCAATGGAACGATTCTCCGATTCATCGTTCGATCAACGACCGTCGTCGCGTTCTCGCGCCGAGGCTTCATTCACTTTCGCGTCGCGAGAATAAAATTACGCGGGAAATTCGATCGGCCTGTCTTATCTCGCGAACGTGTTTCGGAATAAAAGCGAGTACGCGGGAACTCAACTTTGCTCAGCGTGTCGCGCTATTTTCGCGACGGCGAAGCGAATCGCTGGCTTTTTTATGAGCCGCGTCGCTGAGATGTTTGTTTTATTTTACAAGAATTTCCTTCACTTACCTTGCGAATATCTTCTAAATTGTGAATTTCCGGCGAGAGGCCGCCGTGCACGCAGAGGAATTGTTGATTCATGAGAGCTGCCAATGGTAAACAGTCGAAAGCATCCATACACGCGTCATACACTCGCTCCGAGTATTTTATTTTACCTGGGGACAACGAAAAGAAGGCGTTTTTTAATTAGTGTTTCGATAGCACGCTGTTGAGAATTTAATCAATGGAACGAAAGCAATTCGGTTTTTTTATTTACATTTCTTGCAGGGCAAAAATGGATGAATTGAATGAAAACTAAACATGAACCAGTTTTGAATTCTGATTTTATTTCGTCCATTCGAATCACTGTTGATAACCACTCGCTTTTGACGAGTCTAAAGCTTTTCTGCAAAAACGGATGTTTCAGAAAAAGATAATTTCGTTATTGGAAAATTTAATTCGGCCATTCCGAAGTAACGGAGGTGACAGTTGGACGCAGAAAAGCTCAAGATTCGATTAAAAAAGCCGCAAGTCCAGCAGTCTGCGCATGCTGTAAAAATTTGAGACATTTAAAAACGCATTTAAACACGGTAACGAAAGTTACGCGCCCGATTTTAATTTTCCAACCTCCCCATCTCAATTATCAAAACTCTGTGAATCTGGTGAAGCTACAAAGTTAGCTATTTTTTTATCTATTGCCGAAATATGTGAGAATAAACTAGAAGTATTAAACTAAAAAAATAATCATTCCAATTTTTCATACAAATTTTGTATGTTTGTAACAGAGGTGACACGTGCGATTGCCTGGTTGTTTTTTCCGCTTTTACGGCGTGATATGTAAAACAGTGTCGAGAATTTGAATGAAATAATCAATAATGGAGTATATGAATTTCATTTTATTTTAAAAATATCAATAGTTTTGCGTAGAAAAGAAAAAAATATAACTTATCTTGATAGAACTTTGAGAGACCATAAATCGATAAAAAAACATGTTTGCAGGTTTAAATAATAAGCAATAGTTTATCACAATACGCAATTGCCATTTTTCAAAATTTATTCCGACTTCAACACAAAAAGTTCATCTTGAAAAGAAAAGATGAATTTTGAAAATGTCAAAATTTGCACTTCTCGTGTCACTTTTTTTAGAATGGTCGAATCATTGTAAATGTCAGGTGTTGCAAATAAACAAAAAATAGTATAAATGCATCGCTTATGAATTAATATTTGGAGAATAAAATTGTAAAATTGCTAACCATACACGTTAAGCATCAAATTATTCGATTCAGCTTGTACTTTTCTTCCCATTGTTCAAAGTATTGTACCCGCTCGAGTAAATCGTCAAATGAGCACTTGTAAAGACGCGATTTTTAATTAAACTCGAAGAAAAACTCAAACTGATTAGTCACTTTCGAACTCGAGAAGTTCAACCGAGTTTAATCCGTAAAGTTAACTTTTCGAGTAGTTCAATGTAAGATGTCGAATATGATCCATATAAATAGAATATCATTACCGAGCGTTGACCCAATTTTGTCACAAAACCCGTGAGAGTGCATCAATGATTCCGCTTTCCCATTTTCAAATTGCTTCGATGCGAAAAAGCAAGTTGATTGAGGGGATAAAAAAGGTCAGAGAAGAAAATTACAAGCCGAGTTGTCAGCGAAGTAATAGGGAGCAGCGGAATAATATGAATGCGAGGTTGAAGTTTGAGTGACGGCCAAGAGGGATTTGTAGCCAATAAAGTGACATCGAAGATTGGCAGAAAGAGGATCTTCGTGGTCCGAGGAAAGCCCTGATCAATTCCCGCTCGAATTCGCTATTTTCGCGAGCGGTTTTCGATGGATCGGGGTCGAATTAAAAACAAGAAAAGACGAAATTTCATTTCTCGTTACTCCGTCATTACGAAAATTCCTTCAATCGTGATTAAAAAGTTAAACGATGAATGCTTATTAAAGGATTGCAAAATATCGGAAGAAGACGTGGCAGTTTATGGGTTTCGCTGTACTTAAATTTTCCGTAATGCTCTCATCGCGTGCAAAATGACAATTTGAAATTTCTCCAGCGGGAAAGTAAGCTGTTGGGAAGAATTACACTTCCGCGGTGTTAAGGGGTGAAGTACGAAGTCGATCCGGATTCGAAGAGCCACTGAGATCCAATTAAAATCTTCGTGCCTTTGATCGGCATTCACGCTTTTCCAAGCGCGAGAAATAATGAGCAAAAAAGAAGCTGGGAAATTATGGTGATTAATTATCAGGGGGAAAGTTTCGGGGTTAGAAAGAAAAAAGGGTTAATTAACTTCGGCCATTTTACAAAACCACATTAATCATTATTGCCCGATAAACAATTTTCATCCATAAATTCAGTTCTTAAGATGTTTCGCGATTTTGTTTTTCATTTCCTGGAATATCAATACAGTTTTCTAGCATATAAATGACCATAAAAAATCGTAAACAAGTGAACTAATTAATCAAACTTTTCAAGTGTCTTTAATAGCGTTTTTAATTTTGTATAAAAAAAATTCAATACCCCATAAAAATCTAAAAAATCAAAAAAAATCAATAAGACATTGTTCAATTAACTTTTTTATTTTTCAAAAAATGGTAATTCCAATTTCCGTGAAAATTTACTCAACAGATTCTCCTTAAATTGAAAAATTTCAACTAAAACACTGAGAAAATCTTTTTTTTTTTCATGAGTGTTCCCTAAACAAAAACCAATTAGTAAATCCCGTTGATGAAAAACGCGAGGTTGTCACGTAGGAGGTTACATAGTGGCGAAAATTGAAAGGCAACTCGCGGGGCGATTCCCAAGAGTGTCCGAGGTTACGACGAATTCATCGTATTAAACGGTTTCATTCCGTTCCCCGTATTTCGACCGGATAAATCCCCTCAACATAATTGGCCTCCCTTCCCCTTCCCACTTCCAAAATGAATTCGCGAGACAATTAATACCTCCAATCATCCCCGCGATTTCGGATCCAACATAAATAAAAGGCGTCATCGCTCGAGATTCCCGGGTATTTTATTTTTGAAACCGCGAACAATTACTTCTGGCAAGGTGTCGGCTCGTTTCGTAAAGTTTGGCTGGAAATCAGAATGCTTTTTGGCAATTCTCGTCCTTCATAAAAACGTCGAGAGCCGATATGAAAAAGCCTGGAATTGAATTTTATATCGATTGTAACGAGCCCGTAAAACACCTTGGAAAGTGTTGAGCGTATTAGGGGGTCGTTAAATACCCGTATTTATTACCCTCTACCATTGTGCTTTCAAGTGATTACGGCCAATGAAGCGTCGCAATATAAGACGTTGACCCATATTGCAACCCGCGCCTAAATGTTCGCTCGGACCACCGTGATAACTGGTCATTATGGCGCACAAGCCGCGTCGATATACACCGTATACTCGAACATAATGTTCATATTGGGCTCTTGATATTGTAACTTCATAAGCTACCCTCGAAATTACCCGGACGAATTTCCCATGAAACGCTTGTTATCCTTATCAAACGCGGGACGTGAAAAACTCGGATTTTTTTCATTTTAATAGACGCGCAAAGCGCATCAATCCGAGCTGTCCAATGCATTTCACGTGTCGTGACATCAAAAATCAATGCCGCGGCGCTATCGAGAGCAGCTCGAAATAAACACGGACAGTCGAGAGTCATTTAAAAACTTTGTGGCCGCGGATTAACATTTTTCAGGAATTTAATTCGCCCGCGCTCCCGATAAAGTTTCGTACTTTTATCATTAAATCCGCAAACACATCTACACTTGCATTCGTGAAAACTTTAATGAAGTTTATCCGCGAGAAAGTTCTCGTTTTCGGGTGAATCGGTAGATTCAATGTACTATATTGTCATGAATAATATAAGAGCTCATTATCGTGGATTTAATGCTTCCACGGTTTGATCAGCGCGACGTTTGAGGTCGTTGATAAATTTTGAACAACTTACATTCCTGTTTAAATGTGAAATATTCTGTGAGGTGCCGGCACTCGTGGTTGCCTCTGAGGAGGAAGAGTGTGTTTGGATGGCATAATTTCAATGCCCACAGGTACAATACGCACTGAAACACATGAAAGCCATGCTTGGTTTACGATTCGCTGATACATTACTCGGGGAGAGTAATCATACGAACTCGCATTCGTTCATCCAGTAAAATCGTTTTTTTTTTACATTTTTCAGGTACCGAAACAAACGTGTTCTGCAATTTGCAATAAAATCCGGTCGCTGCGTTTTTGTTCATACAGTTTTTTGTGGAGAAAAACCCATTTTTTTTTCTCAGAAACTTTTTGATTAAATATTTAAAAAAATTTGAAGTAGATTATAAACATCTCTGAATTTTTCCGGATTCGTCAATTTAATTTCAACCTGCAAAAATTATACGAATTGTTTTCTAATTAACGGATGGATTTTGTTATAAAATAATTGTTTTTCTCAGATTTGAAAAAATGTAGAAAAATGTTTCGAGTACTAGAATATACTCTCAATATTTTTCAAATTTTTTATTCTTACTCGAAACAGAGATTTAAATATAAACACGAATTTGAAAATTTTGTTTTTCTCATTTACATGTAAATATTGTTGTAAAAAATTGTTTTGAAAATTGGAAAAAAATTTAGAGTATATTTTAGTATCTGAAGAAGATCTCTAAATTTTTCTAGATTGTTATAACAATTATTGCACTACAATATCAATGTGTTGATTAGAAAAAAAAACAATTTTTATTTTGTTATGTTGAAATCCCAATTTTAATGATGTACATACATATTTATAAAAATTCTAAGGTTCTTGTACTTAAAGAATGTCCCCAAATTTTTTCAGGTTTTTAAAACAATTATTCCATAACAAAATTCATTAGTTGAATGGTAAAAAAATGTATATCCATTCAAGTGGAAATTGGATTGACGAATTCGAAAAAATTTCTAAAATGTTTATCAGCTACTGAAATATGTTGCTAATTTTTTCCAAAATTTGCAATCAACAACTTTCCGAAAAAGAAAAGAAAATGTCATTTGGTTTACGAAAACCGCTATAAAAAAAGACGCAAAGACTAGATTTTGTTGCGAATCGCAAAATACGTTTGTTTCGATACCTGGAAGGCGTAAAAAAAATTTCGGCCACTTGGGTTCGAGTCTTAGCGAACCTCTAAATATTTGACTTATTTTACCGGATCATCATCTCGAAATCAAACGACTCACCTCAATACTAAAGTACCCCCTATCCACGTAGTCGCCGAGGAAGAGGTATTTTGTCGACGAAGGTGGTCCGCCCACTTCGAATAATTTCATCAGGTCGTAAAACTGTCCGTGGATGTCACCGCAAACTGCAAAATACAAGAAGCGATTACGCATCGTTCACTCGCTAAATCAAGCCTCGCGTAATAAAATTAGCGCTTCGCTCGGAATAAAATTTATCAGGGTCGTTTGTTTTCTGAAGCAAGGCTGTCGAACACGCGGAAAGTCGAATGGAACCGCTGGGAAACTGGGTACTAAAGTATTTTCGACGTAATTAAACTAGTTACACGCGCGGAATTGGCTGATACTCTGACAAATTGCAATTCCATTCGGTTTCACAATCAGTGCTTGAACGGATCAACCAACGTTATTGCTTTGTCCGATGGAAAACTCGTTCTTCAAAGTTTCGATTCTAACGCATCTCGATTAACAGTGCAATTTGTCGAATTGACGAATCGCGAACCGCATTTTCACCAAGAAAAGAAAGCGAAATGTACGATGCCGCGAGTAGTGCGACTCGAGCTTTCGTCAGGCAACAACGACGAACGTCAAGACAAAGAACAAGAGGGAACGCATTTTTTTTGCTTCGGTTTTCAAGTTGGATACAAAAAATGTTTCAATTCAAATGTCACTCATTTTTCCCTAAATGCGTTGTATACATGATTTCGCGAGTTGAAAAAGCTCCCCAGTTTTTCCCTAGCAAAATTGAGCTAATTTAATAAAAGGAGCGCCCGCTTCACAGGGAATTAATGTCCCCTCTTGAACATTGCCTCGAGCATATTTTTAGTTCCTTACATTTTTTGCATCCCCTTCGCATTTCCACGCGGGATCTTTTTTTTCTCCCTCGCTCGTGATTAGCCCCAGAGATGATACGTTCCCGCCGCGAAATTTTTCTCGTAAAGTTACATTAACGTTACGCAACTTTTGTTAGAATTCCAAAAGTCTCGAAGTCACCGACGACTTTTCCAAGTACAAAAACAATTTCCAAAGTTCATTACCCGCTCGATTTCCTTTCGCCTACAAAACAGCCCGTAAAGAGCCGTAAAAGTCCTCGTTTTCATTAGATAATGTCTCTTAATTTTTCGACGATTCCCATGCAAAATCCCAAACCTCATCGAAATAACGTGCAACGTAATTGGATTGAGATTATGAGACGCTTCCTCGAGTGCTACGAGCTTCTCGTGTGTCATTCGCATAATTAATCAGTGCGAAATGCCTTCTAGGATGCACAGAGAAGGTTTGCTCCGCTCGAACCTTTGTCTTTACGAGTCAGCTCGACGAATTGGGAGGGTGAAACCTCTGCAGTGGGTACCTGTTGTCGGAAAGAGGCGCAGTCCGCATCCAAGCAGCCACTTTACCAGAGAGCGAGCTCGATGAATCAAGGGAAAAGGGCCGTAAAAGTAGCATTATTCCGAGCGAATGGGATCAGATGGAAATAGTAATGTTCCTCCTTTGCGCAACTGTCCAAAGCTCGGAATTTCCCT
This sequence comes from Zelostemma sp. ZL-2020, assembly GCA_022816865.1. NCBI lineage: Eukaryota > Metazoa > Arthropoda > Insecta > Hymenoptera > Platygastridae > Zelostemma > Zelostemma sp. ZL-2020. The sequence continues at coordinate 9,145 of JABFQM010003902.1, forward strand.
GGAATTTGCTCCGTTGCTTCAAACTGTTCAACTACGGCCATTCTGAAGTAACGGCAGTGGCAGTTGGATGCAGAAAAAGCTCTAGATTTAATATTTCAAATGATTACGCCGTTTTTAAAAAAAGCCGCAAGTTTTAGTCCAGCAGTATGTGCATGCTATACAAATTTGAGACATGAAAAATTTATAGCTTTTTTTAAAAACGCATTCAAACACGGCAATTAAAAAGTTACGCGCGCGATTTTAAGTTTCAAACTTCCCATTTTTATTATCAAAACTCTGTGAATCTGGTAAAGCTGCCAAGTTGGCTATTTTTTTTTCTATTGCCGAAATATGTAAGAATGAACTACAATTTTTAAGAAATTGACTAAACGAAAATACCATCCACAATTTTCAAATAAAGTTGTAATTTCCGAAAAAAATTTTGGATGGTATTTTTGTATAGTAAATTTCTTAAAAATTGTTCTTCAGTTTCTTTCATCATCGAGTAAATGGGAGTTCTCTAATTTGGATAAACTACAAGTATTAAACTGACGAAATAACCATTCTAATTTGTTATACAAATTTTGCATTTTATAACAGAGATGGCACGTGCGATTGCCTAGTTTTTTTTCTAGTCTTTTAAGGCGTGATATGTGAAACAGTGTTGAGATATTGAATGAAATAAACGACGATAAAGTTCATAAATTTTATTTTATTCAAAAAATATCAATAGTTCTGCGTAGAAAGCAAAAAAAATAAAACTCATCTTGATAGAACTTTGAGAGACCATAAATCGATGAAAAAACATGTTTGTAGATTAAAATAATAGGCAATAGTTTATTCAAGTATTCAATTGCCAGTTTTAAAATGTGGAATAATTGAAAAACAGTATTTTCAAGTAATATAAATAAACAAATGGCAAAAAGTAATGACAAACTAAAAATGTCTTCACGACCAAGTTTCAAAAACGCCATTTAATTATCATTTCCCATCGATTCTATCATTTCCTTTTTTCAGAAACCGATTTTAAGAATAGAAAATAATACATCGATTTTTTAGCACATTTACAATCAACGCTAAAAACGATTTTTCATTTCTTTAATCACAGTAGCAATCACAGTCCAAATAAAATGGCATTTTTCATGAAAAACGGAAGAAGAGAATGAATTTTGAAGATTTCGAAATTTGCACTTTTTGGTTTCTCTTTTTAGAACGGCCGACTACCGAAAACCGTGAACTGTCACCATATTTTATTGTAATGATTGAACAAGCTAAAATTCAGAAGATCTCATGGCTCTAAACGTTTATATTTGTCCATTTTCAAAACTTTTTCATTCAATAAAAAATAACTTTTTCTCACCGAAACGTTAAACATTCGTAGTTAAGGTGGATCGATACTTTAATGCAAGGGTGAATTAGAAAAAATATTTATAACGCAACGTCATTAATTACATTTAATATGCCAGTATAATTTATTTAACAACATCTTCTTCTTCACGAAAAAA
>JABFQM010003903.1:0-10613 GCA_022816865.1 Zelostemma sp. ZL-2020
ATATGAGGAAGAGCTGTGGGAGGAGGAAGTTAGCGATATGATGAGAGGAGGGCCAGAGAGGGGGATTTGCTGGTACATGGAGGAGGTGGAGCGGCGGGGAAGAGAGGAGGAGGGAGCTGGGGTGAGAAAAGGATGAAGGGGGACCTTAATTTGTTTCGACTTATAGGGAGGACTAGCGCAGGGGACCAGAAGAGAAAGGGAGGAGGAGGAGAAAGAAAGAGGGGTCCATCCTGCCAGAGCCGGCCAGTCGGAAGGGAGGGAGGAGGAGCGGCGAGTGTGGCGACTACACACAATTCTTAGTTTTAAGTTTTTATGAGGATTGTATTTTTTTCAGTATGGTATTTTGTATTTTGTATTTTGTATTTTGTATTTCGCATTGTATATCTCAAAAGCCGAGAAGGCATGAGAAAATACACGAACTCTAAATTGTCTTTTCTATGCATTCGATAGACATCAATGTTCTATTCAATTTGATAAATGCAAAGAAACAGCTTTTTGGAAAACATGTCATTGTCCTGCATTACCCCACAACTCGTCAAATGCGGGACACCGTTAACATAACATTGGCAAATGATAAAAGTATCGAAATCTTTTGGAATTTTCAAGAAAATGGAAATTTAAATAGATGAAAATAAAGCTTGTGCGCGTTTTCTGCCTCGGCCTCGCTTCGCTGAATTTGAACAATGAACTAGTTCATGGTGTAGCTACACCATGACAAATTACTCCTGGGTTGTTTGACTTTGCGGCAATCGCCTTGTGTCAAACCGAATGTCAAAAAATTTTCTTTTAAACCATGAAGTTTTTGTTCCGGTCAACATCTTTATTTCTTTGTCGGAGATTTTCTTGGGGATTGAGAAAGTTTTAAGTACCTCGTCATGTCATCGTAATTTTAGAATTTGCCAGTTATGATTTACAGCTAGGCCAACACTAATCTCTTCTCGTCCAAAAAAGACAACAGACTGGGTCCTTGGTTTTCCCAAACAATACATTTTTCAAACTTTTGTTCCTTGACAACTGTCTTTCCAATTTCAAATGTCAGTTGGCGAATTAGATTTCGTTCATTTACAAATCGAAACACTTCTAAAATACTGTCATGGAGCCGGCAAAAAGAGGGCCGTACATGAAATACGCGGATACTTGTTATATAAAAAGCTCTAAAGAATTAAATTACGCTTTCATTTAACTTTTGATTCGTTGGATTGAACGATTATACATAACAAAGTCCGGAAAAGCGGGAACTGGAGGAATCGGTTTCGAATACCAAAAAAATTGTACATTTGACATGGTACAATTTGACGGTAAGAGATAAATATTGCTCATTGTTATTTAAGCCGTGACGAGTACGAGACATTATGTTTTAGTAAAATGAAGAATGAATTTGTGAGCGAAGCAAATGCCAGAGAATCGTTCGAATCGATCTCAAATTTTCGTTTCATGATGAATCATGATGAAAGTAAAAGGTACGCTATTCTACATTTTCTCCCGCCATTTTCATTCCAATGCTATTTCCTCTCATCTTCGACTTCTTCTCCCTACTCTAGGCTTGGCAGGGCAGTGATTTGTGCTCAAGCAGAAAAAGGGCAGGGCATGAGCGGGCTTTCGAAAGAGCCCAATGAAGTCTGAACGCGCCCCGCCGTTTGTGCGGCTGCCCGCTGCAGTCACTACTTTTCAGCCGATGCCGTCGTTATGAGCATTTGAAAGTTTGCGCAAAAAGCGAACAAAAAACTAGTGGTGTCGTTAAATCAGTGGTGGTGTGGTGCCTTCGTGAAACAACCGACCGATTCCGACATTAAAACGCTCGAATTGGAAACTGACGAAATGTGCAATTGGTAAACGGAAAGGAGCGTTCTGTTCCGTATCGGTTTTTAAGAGATTGTTATCGATCGGGATATATTATTAATAATTTTTGTGAGAGTTCAATGTTGAAACAATTTAAAATTGTTGACACTAAAATTTCGAAATCATTGCAAATTGTGAATGTGTTAATTATTTTCGAACAATAAAATCGTTTGAACAATCAATTTGTTTGAACAAATTCGAAAATTTGGAAATTGGAACAAATTAATTTTCAAGACATTATTGTTACCGGTCAGGATACATTATTATCAATGTACAAAAGAGTTGATTGTTTGAACAATTAAAAATAGTTGACATTGAAATTCCAAAATCTTTGTCTTTTAGGAATGTGATAATTGTTTTTTAACAATAAAGTTGTATGAACAATCAACTTGTTTCATCTAATTCAATAAGTTGGAAACTCGAACGAAACAGTTTTTAAGCTATAACACTCTCGAATATGAATTTCATTCAACAATCGAAAGATGTTGCAAATAAGCTACGGAATAGTACGTTGCATTACAAGGGTTGAAACACAGCGATTGCAACGAGTGTGTAGTTGGCTGCCCGAGCGAAACGAGGGCTGCCAATCACACGAGCAGCATCAGCTGTATTACATTCCGAGGAATGCATATTATTTTTTATCGCACGTAGATCGGAACTCTGAGTTTTGGAACTTGTAGAGCGAGACGAGACAGCGAGTTTCGAAGACTGTGCAAGTGCATAATTTTGATGGGAAATCGTTAGTTTCATATTATGATATCATACTTTATGTCATAATCCCTCAAAGATATCCAAAATTATTGTATGATACATTTATAATTTGTGAAATCACATTTTATGATACATTAATCATTTGACATCATAGAATTACCAATAAATATCCAGATCCCCCCCCAAAAAACATTCCAAATGGAAATTTGGGAAGGTGAGGAAAATAGCGTGTGCCACAAAAAACGTTTATCCCATAAAAGAACAATAGAGCCAAATCTCCCGCATGCGCGTTAATGAGGATAATTTTGCTGGACAATGATTTGCGGTGGATTACTCAAAACAAATTTAAATAATAAGAAAAAAAATGCGAAATTTGTAGGCCCCGAAATATACAGCCTAGGGGAAAAAAGCATACATACATGACAAGCAAACTGTACATGTCGTTTCATTCCAGTCACTCTGAATTTGGCCATTTCGAGTCACTCCCCTTCCCGCTTTTTATGACAAACAACGCCTCTGTCAATTGAGAATCGAATTGGTTGATAGCAGTCGAAAAAAATTTATGAATTTTGCCGAATAGAAAATACATGACAATACTAGTTGTGCATGTTAACACATGATAAAAATATATGTATTTGCAACTTATCCATTTGTAAAGTTTAAAATTTGTTTTTTCAATCATTACTTTGCAACATTGATGAAGAAACCAAATTCAGTCATGCTGGGAGCAAGATGCGGAATTGGGCTGGGCTCTTGTGATCGAAAGATCAATAAGTAGCATGACGACAATTGATCATGACCGCTGCATCGGTTTGTCGCAACTCATAGAACTAACTATTCAACTCACTGTCACATAACAGAAGCGAGAAGTGGTAAGGAGGTCGCTCCTTCATAAAAGGTCACGTTGTTAATTTAGAGAAAAATTCGTGAAATAAAAAAGAATAGTTCGTCATATTTAGAGCAAGGGGTGGCAAGGGGTGGCGCTTCTAGACTTTCAAAATTCCAATTAAGGTAAAGCCTTTTTAAAATGACGAGTCGCCTCGCGATTTCGATATAGCTATTAACAGTCAAAAAAGCAGGGAAGGTGAGTGACTCGAAATGGCCAAATTCAGAGTGACTGAAATGAAACGACATGTACAGTCTGCTTGTCATATATGTCTGCTTTTTCCCCTAGGCTGTATATTTCGGGGCCTACAAATATCGCATTTTTTTTCTTATTTTATAAATTTGTTTTGAGTAACCCGTGAAAAACAAATTGGATCTGTTCAGATCTGACCATCCAGATCTGTATTTTGGTCAGGATCTAATCAGATCTGATTGGATCCAATCAGATCTAATTGGATCCAGTCAGATCGTATTGGATCTGGTCAGATCTTATTGGATCTGGTCAGATCTGGCGCTAGATCAGATTAGATCTGGTTGGATCTGGTCAGATCTGATTGGATTTTATGTTGGGATTCATAAAAGGTTAGTTCTTATACTGCTCATTTGATTTATCAAGGCAATGACAACTTTATTTGAAAAATTATTTAAATATTTATCAGAATACATTAAAGTATAAACACTATGTTATTTAATATTATTCGAACAGTTCATGCTCTTTGTTCTGGTGCAATCTTGTTTTTCCCCTTCAACTCGCCAATCTTTTGGGTGATAGCTCGATTTATTTCTTTTTCTTCCGGGATAAGCTATCCTGCTTTCTTTCCAGTCGCTATCGCAAATCCTAAAAATAGAATAAATGAGAAATTGCAGAATTTTAATCCAATATAATAAAAAGAATTATAATTGAATTACTTTTTATTGCTTTCGTTGCTCTTAAATGAAGAGATTCGACTGTCGTTTCTTGTTTCTTGCCGTGAACTCTGGATCCTTGCCCTGTTAATGTGCAGTTAGCAAGCTTATCTTGCTTGAATACCCCCTCGATGAGGCGACGCAATAGGTGAGTCACTTTGGCCGATGTTCCCAATGCTGCCAGAAGAATTCGTTTTCGGCAGTATATGCCATCTTGTAGAAGCACCATCTAGAAAAATGGAATATTCGAGTTACTATTGCCACAACCAATTTATTCGAAAGACGATCAATATCGGGATGTAATTTTTCAGATCGAAAATCCAAGAAATTGCAAAAAAAGTTACTAAAATTTCCTCGAAATTTAGAAAAATATATATGTGACTTGGAATGAGGAAAGCAAGCTTAAGACCGAGAACCACTTTTCGAGAACAATTTGATGTAAAGAAAAGTTCGTTCTGTTCTTACTGGTTCGTTCATTTCCCACGATTTCCCGTATAATTGTTCTTCGTCTTGTAAGACTTCCTGTTGCAGTTGTGTTTTCTCATTCTCAAATTCTGATTGCTCGATTGGAGAAATACTCCGGGATCGGGATAAACTCCGAGATTGAGAAGCACTCGGCGACAGGGAAACACTTCGCGACCTTGGAACACTCGGAGATCGAGAAATAGACCGGTTCATATTTTGCAAAGCCCGCACGTCATTCATACGCTCACGTTGAAGAGTCTGGAATAAAAAAATTAGAAACCAATAAGATAACATTAGAATTATTCTTGTTTAATTGCAGTCATTAATGAAAATACTTGTTTTTTTGCCGGTGTCAAGCTGCTTTGGTCACTGCAGTCTGACGATATCTCGTCAGATTTTTCGCGCACTTCTTCGCTTTTTTTATTCATAGCTTCCTTTTTTAAGCTGCGGACTTTCTTTTTCTCTGCTTCAATTTTGTCATTTTTCTTTTTCTGTGAAATTGAAAATCATACATTTCGATAGTTCTATGAAACCTTGCAGATTTTCATCAATCGATATTTCACTTGAAACACAACCAATAAACTTACATCATTCGTCTTATTCACATTTTCATCCTCGTCGGAACCTTCAGAAGAATACCTTTTTCGTTTAAAACGCTTTCTTTTTTCATGCAATGGCTTGGGTTCGTTTTGCGATTTTATTTTCTTCCGAGCCTTATCCAACACTCGCAGTTCATGGATTTTACACGTGATAGCATTCTCATCATCTGAAATTTGTTACAAAAAATTACTAAAAACAAAAAACAAGGGAAAATTTTAACTAAAAAAATACATCAATATACGAAATAATGTATAAGGCAACGTAAAAATGGATTTAAAACAATTATGAAAAATCGCTAGAGAATAGACTACTTTTCGAGCCGAATTTTGACGTTCGACCTATCCCGGGAAAAAATATACGACGCGTATTTTCACGTCGTTATACGCAGCGTAGTTCGCGTCGTAATACGCGTCGTGATACGCGTCGTAAATGAAAAATATTGAAAATAAAAAATAAAAATGGTGATATTAATATTATTCATTGATTAATAATGTTTCCGTGATCAATAATTGTAGTTTATTTTTGTTGAATTTTGTTTGATGTTATTTATCAATAAAGAAAGAGGAAAAATTGAATTTATTCGGTGCATTGTTTGCAACAACGAATGGAAAAAAGAAATAAAGTGTAAACAAAAACGAAAAAAGTAAAAAAGTTAAAAAAAAGGAAAGAAGAAAGGCTAAAAAAGGTAGAAAATGTGAAAAAACTGCGTCGGCGTTGCTCGTGGTCCTTCCTTTTCTGAAAAAATTGCTAAAAAGAAGCATGTTTCATATTCCCTCTAATAATCTCGAGGGCTTTTTAAATATTATTCATTGCGGGATACACGTAAAATTCCGTGGCTAAACCCATCAAATAATTTCTCAACGATTTTGTAGATTATCAAGGGTTTGTCGGAGAAATCATACGGAATATTTTCTCCGATCACGGAATGTAGAAGCAAATCCGGTTTTGTCGGCAAATCCGGCAAATCCGGTTTTGTCGGCGGTTACGACGTCGTAATACGCGTTGTCATACGCGTCGTACATTTTCCCGGGAATGTACGCGTCGTACATTTTAGATTACTTCTAAATCCCGTGATCAGAGAAAATATTCCGTACGATTTCTCCGACAAACTTTTGATAATCTACAAAATCGTTAAGAAATTATTTGATGGGGTTAGGCACGGAATTTGACGTGTATCCCGCAATAAATAATATTCAAAAATCCCTTGAGACTTATTGCAAGGAATATGAAACACGCTTCTTTTCAGTAATTTTTTTCAGAAAAGGATGGACCATGAGCGACGCCGAAGTAGTTTTTCGACATTTTCTAACTTTTATAAGCCTTTCTTTTTTCCTTCTTTTGAACTTTTTTCCTTTAGTCGTTTTTTTGAACTTCATTCCTTTTTTCCATTCTCAGTTGCAAACAATGCACCGAATAAATTCAATTTTTCCTTTTTCTTTATTGATAAATGAAATCAAACAAAATTAAACAAAAATTAATCACAATTATTTATCACGAAAACATTATTAATCTTTTATTAATATTAATATCACCATTTTTATTTATTATTTTTAATATTTTTCATTTACGACGCGTATTACGACGCGAACTACGCTGCGTATAACGACGTGAAAATACGCGTCGTATATTTTTTCCCGGGATACCACGAGTAATGTTTCTGTATGTTTTTATAATTTTTTCATTTTCTCATTATTGTTAAGGTGCAGAGTAATTTCCGATAATTTATTCTTTACCTGAATGCATCACAACAAATCCTTAGTAACGTTTCTTTTGCCACATAAATGGCACCGTATCTCCGATTTTTACACTTTTTTGGTCGCAGAAAACATCGCTGTTCTCCACTTTGCAATAGGAACTATCCGCGATACATTCTATTAAATACATTTTGCATGCGTAGTACGAGTAGCACGAGGATACGAAGAAATATCCGGCGCGTTGCTGAAGTCATTCTATTGTTGTAATATGAGGCTTTCGGTGCAAGAACCGCCTGAGCGCTCGGCCAGTAGGCAGAAGAGGGGATGACGCACGGCGAACGGGGCGAAAGATAGAACAAATGAATTTACAACGCAACAATCAACTCGTCGTTTTTCCGTTAATATTAATCGAATCGAGTTGATTTTTGCGTAGAAATATTCTCCAGGCTTGAGCGCTTCTTACGAATATAATTAAAGGTCAAAATGTTCATTCATTCAAGTATTAATAATGAATAAACTTTAAGCTGCAATAACTGATTGTTAATTTGAAAATTGATCGAAACGACTGATATTACCTTATTCTTCATACAAATAAGAGTGCCACTTTGAAAAATTAGGATTAATTAATTGATATTCGTAGCAACGGCATGGATAAATAAACAAGTGCTCACGAGATCGGCTTAGCTTTTTTCAATACTCCGATCACGATTGCAAAATGTTATTATAAGAAAAGTAGGTGTACTCATTGCTGGATGAATAACAAATTATTTTATCATGATTACTTTGTAAATAATTTTTATATTGACCGTATCTTGCTGGAAAGGCATATTTGCAATGAATTTTGATGTAACGAACGTGGTTTTCCGATAATTTTTTAACACAAGAGACGTCGCCATGGACTCAAGAAACTAGGATATAATTTTCGAAGCAATTTGTTTATATTTGGCCGAGTAATCGCGATCGGAGTACAATGTATTGAAAAAAGCTGGGCTGATCTCGTGAGCGCTTGTTTATTGATCCATATCGTTGCTACGAATATTAATTAATTAATCTTAATTTTTAAAGTAGCACTCTTATTTGTATGAAGAATAAGGTGATATTGGTCGTTTGATCAATTTTCAAATTAACAATCAGTTTTTGCAACTTAAAGTTTATTCATTGTTAATATTCAAATGAATGAACATTTTGACCTTTAATTATATTCGTCAGAAGCGCTTAAGCCTGGAGAATATTTCTACGCAAAAATCAACTAAATTCGAATAATATTAACGGAAAAACGACGAGTTGATTGTTGCGTTGTAAATTAATTCGTTCTATCTTACGACGCGTTCGCCGTGCGTCATCCCCTCTTTTGCCTACTGGCGAAGCGCTCAGGCGGTTCTTGCACCGAAAGCCTCAATTCCGAACAAGAAAATCCTGAAAATGCCCGAAGACCACGAGATATTGCGCGCGAATCCCAACGTTAACGTACAGAGGGCGCGATCAATGATCAATCAATTGGAACAAAAATAGACGAATATTTTTGCCTCTTTCACTACAGCTATTTTGCTGTCTCTATTCACCATTGCAGAAATCTATTTATTCCACATATCGTGAAGAAATAATGCTTGCTACTACGGTGAGTTTCTAGTTCATTCTTGTATATTGATTAGAGGATTATTTGTATGATAATTTATAACCTTAAAATTCTATTATTTTCAACTTCATGCAACTAATAAGAAAAATTTCTGTTCATTATGATGATTTGTTGATATTTTTTTCAATTCTCTCCCTGGTGGCGGATGCTTTAACGCGGTTTAACGCCGTTCAACGCCGTTCAACGCCGTGTTCTACGCCAAACTTTACGCAGTCTAACGCCGTTTAACGCCGTTCAACGCCGTGCACACGACTTTAGGCACTTTACTGACGTGAATAAAAGATTGCGGAAAAAAAATTGCAGAAAATCGCGAAAAAAAGACTAGATAAAATTCAATAAACTGCAAAAAGGTGGGTAAATTGCACAAAAATATACAAAAAACAAAAACTGCGAAAAACCGCCAAATGTGATTAAAATCCGTATTAAATGCAAAAATCTGCAAAAAGGTGCAAACAAATGCAAACGGCGTTCAACGGCGTTCAACGGAATTCGTTTACAGTGAAAATGTGAATTCTGCATTTTTCCCAGCTTTTGTGCAATTTTCTGCAGTTTTTGTATAATTGCATTAGTTTGCATCTTTTTGCAGATTTTTGCATTTAATACGGATTTTCGTCACATTTGGCGGTTCTTAGCAGTATTTGTTTTTTGTATATTTTTGTGCAATTTACCCACCTTTTTGCAGTTTATTGGATTTTATTTTGTCTTTTTTTCGCGGTTTTCTGCACTTTTTTTCTGCAATTTTTTATTCACGTCAGTAAAGCGCCTCAAGTCGTGTGAACGGCGTTCAACGGCGTAAAGTTCGGCGTTGAACGGCGTTGAACGGCGTTGAACGGCGTTAAACCGCGTTGAAGCCGTTTTTTGTTTTTTTGTTGTTTTTTTCAATCTATATGCAGCTTTCCGTTGTTTATTGAATTTTATTTTATTTTTTTCTCGCGGTTTTCTGCACTTTCTTTGCAATTTTCTGATCACGTCAGTAAAGCGCCCCAAGTCGAGTGAACGGCGTTAAACGGCGTTAAACGGCGTGAAGTTTGGCATAGAACGGCGTTAAACGGCGTTAAGATTCGGCGTTCAGCCGCGTTAAAGCATCCGCCACCAGGGCTAGTTCCTAGAAAATGCTATTTTCGAAGAAAAATAATAAAGTTTTGTTTATAAAGTATAAGTATCTGGATGTAAATAATATATAACTCCATTTTCCTAGTTCTTGGAGATGAGCTAAATAGCAAAATCGCGTGTATCACAGCCTCGAGGTGAATATTCAATTAAAGCAACACACAATGTTACCTGGAAATAGTCGATCTTATTCCGACGAAGTACCTGCTAAAAGAAAATATAAAGTTTGGAAAGACGATCCCAACACAAAGGTTGATGAATTTTTCATTACTTCATTATGTGATTTTATAATTTGCATGATAAAATAATAATCGTAATACACGTTTACTGTACACTATTAATGTATTTTATTTATGTGACTTGACTTTTCCTGTTTATATTTAGATTCCACGAGCAACATATGAACGTCACAAAAAGCATGTACGCAATCTTTTCCTGGGAGATTGTGAATTCAGTGAAACAAGCAGCAATAGCAGTAATGACGATAACTGGTCTGAAAATTCTAACGATGAGCTTCTCGATCTGGATAGTAATCTTGATCTCGATAATGAGCTCAGCAGAGATGACGTCACTTCCAGCGATCATCATGTTACTGATCAAAATTGCGACAGTAGTGATGACAGCGACGACGACATTTCGGAAATAAATGTTCACAGCTCTATTGTACACAATCTCGTTGGCGTCCTCTATGATAATAGTGAGATTTTTGTGAGACGAGCAGTTTTAATGGTAATGGATTTGTACATTGTGCACAAACTTACAAAAGT
>JABFQM010003904.1:0-10623 GCA_022816865.1 Zelostemma sp. ZL-2020
AAATATTTATATCTCGAAATTGAGAAAAAAAAACAAGCTGAAATATTTCTTATCATTAGAAAATTTATAATGTAATCAAAGTTATCACGAATGTACAGATATATGAACAGTACAACACGGAAAAGTTCGGAAAGTGCATAGAAATAACAAAAAGTTAATAAAAGCAGACAATTTCCGAAACAGATTGTATAGGTAAATGAATCAATTTCATAATACTCAAATTATGCAAAGCATCACCAGAAACTGAAAGACGTTCCATGTAAACAGCACAATTCAGACAGTTCTGGAGACGAAAGCAACCAAAGCTCTCGAATAATTCTTCTACGCAAAAAACGAATTCGAATCAACAAAAAGGTTATCCATTTTTCTGTCCCAAATAATTTTGAGGTACGGAATTAGGAAATAAGAGATAAAAATGTTGCAAACTCAGCACATCAACGAGATGCAGAGGAAAACATGGTACAGGATATCAGTCCGAGACCAGCTTCGTCTAAATACGTGAAAAACAATATGACAGTTTTCAGAATGAATGGACCTAACGATAAAACAGAAATAAATCGTCAACTCGAAAAAGATCTCAAAATACAGGAAGATAAAAATCCTTTGCACCCGATGGATTCAAAGATTAATGGCCAGGTGTGTACAAGATCTTAGATAGATGCAATCATTATTCAGTTGCATTCAATTTCTTACAATATTATTTTTCAGATTTATATAGAAGATGAGTATTTCGTTCCTTTCAAAACGTGGGCCAACATGCGAAGAAAAGGAAAGGCGACGTACATTAACGAGTTAATGTCGGTGCTGTGGTCAAAGGAAGAACTTTTAGACCGTTGCCTGGATAAGGTTCGAGCAGGCTCACGGTTACCGAATCGGTTTGTTCGCACCGAAGTGACGCCGAAGAAACATAACATCGTTAAAAGTAAGTCGACAATAGTAGCCATTTCGAGTCACTCACCTTCTCGCGTTTTTGACTATTTATAGCTATATCGAAATTGCAGAAGACAATGGCTTGCTATTCTTCCACATGGATGCAAAAGAATGAAATTTAAAAAAAAAACATGCACGAATATTCAGGAAACGTTGGATTTTTGATTTGTACCTTTGGGAACAACGGATATCATGATAAAAGGAAATATTTTTATCGGATTCATGCACTTTAGAAATTCACGTTTCAGTTTCGACAAGAAGTTGCGAAAAGTCTTCAAAGAACCGAAAAAGATGGATGTTTTTCCCTTGCAATAGTAGTCGACAGAAGTAACTACTTCAATTTCCACCAAACATTCAATTATTACTTTTTAGGATGTTACAGAGATTTTTCAAAAGAAGTAGGACAAGAAGGCTACCCTTGTCAAAGGAAGGACACAGTTGGCATTAAAAACATCCGATGCCGATTAGGTCCGAAAGTGCAACCGAAATTCGGACTGTACTGTTCTAGGTGGATTTCTTTCATTTCCTGGTCAGATGTAACCCACGAGAAGCTGTTAACAACATCGTCAAGGATGCGTTAACGGTAGAGTTTTGTAAAGTGACAACACACTCTGGTAAAGATGGCACAGTCCAGATAGAAGGCACGAAATTTCTTGAAGCAATTTATGGTGCGTTTTACAAGAGAAAACAATTTATACTTTTCATTGACAATAACTTATATGTAAAGATATTTCTGTTCGTATTTCCAGAGAGTACGAGCGATAACGACTTCTTCGATAGACCGACGAAGCCACAAATGAAAGAGTGGATTACACAAGCTTTGTCGAATGGAAAGCAGCGACAACGGAACAAAAGAAGGAGCGCGCGATTTGTAATCGTATTATTCGATTGATGTAAACTTCGTTTACTTAAGGTTTCCGCTGTTACATGATTATTAACTTCAAACACGACTTAAGTCTATTCTTTGGTCTATTACTGAGCTTCGTAAAATGCATCCCACTGAGAACACCACGGAATTGCCCAAGAATCGGGCTGTATTAGGCTTACGCATACACACACCTTTAATTCGAAGAACTCTAAAGCATTAGTCAAAAGTTGACCTGTTTTTGATGTTTAAACTAATACTGTTCAAACTCCTACGTTAATGCTTGGAAAATGCCCAGTCTTAGAGCCAAACATTTGATTCCAAGTGGTTGCCTAAATACCACACTTTTATGTGACCGTAGCTTATCCCGATAAAGTCCCAAAGCTCCTCAATCACAAGGGGCTACATTCGATTCAATTTTGACCGATTTGGTTTTCTGGAGGTGTTAGGAAGAAGTGAAATAACGCAGTTTTCACTCGCTTTTTGGACACATTCGGAAGTACACATAAATACGCGAAATACGTCATTATTAAACATAAAATTCGGTTTTTTCTGTTTTTTGCTTGATCTACACGGAGAAAAAAGTTATATGAAAAATTATTATAGTTCCGGCAAAAATTACTACACCATTGGGTAGCCTGATCATATCCCCATTTTCTGTCGATCTTTCCTTGACCTTCCAAAAAAAATACTTGAAGTTTCAAGTATTTTTACTATACCACCGTTACATTTTCTCTAATATCACAAACCAATAAATTAGAAAGTTCAAGGAAATATCGACAGAAAATAGAGGATATGATTGGGCTACCCAATGGTGTAGTAATTTTTGCTGGAACTATAATAATTTTTCATATAAGTTTTTTCTCCTTGTATTACGCGGGAATTCTCCAGAATTATTACTCCCGATTGTACAGGGGAATTTCGGCGAGCGGTACTCGGACTCATGAATGCGCCGTTTTATTTTTCGAAAGTAATGGAGCGCGTTCTGGGGCCGCTGCGAAACAAACGGAATTGGTGATAACTCTAGTGCAGACAGCGAAAGAAATAATTCGAATTGCGAGGTTTCTTACTCCTCGAGACAAGACGTAGGAAAATTGGCAAAGCGACGTCAACGATTCATAGAGTTTTTTGTTTTGCACAAATATATCTACAAATGCGAAGTAGCAAGTAATCAATTCTCCTTGTGCAGATAACGGAAACTTCATCAAAAACACAGCATGAACTGGCAGAATCCCAACGGGAAAATGACAGACTGCAGATCAGCTACAATGAATTAAAGAAACGTAATAAAGAACCGCAAGCGCAGTTATCGGTGGAAATTTTGAAAAACAAGGACACGAATAGAGCGATTTCGTCCTTGGGAGAAGGATTTCAGGAGTTGAAAAAACTGTATTATCGGAGATGCAGTTTTTTAAAGGTAATAGAAATCGCACTATCACGATTCGTGTACAAATTATTCTCTGACCATGTAAATTTGCCTGTTAAACAGCTTGATACACATGTAATTTTTTTGGCAGAAACCATGCGTGACCTTCTCCAATATCAGCACCACACGAATAACCCCAATGGGCGATATCCTACTCACTCGGTGATCGTGAGGAGAAAACTGTGATTTTCAAGTTACGTGGGGCACTTGTTACGTAGGTGTAACAAGTGCCAAGCCTGTCAAGGCGTTTATTATGACATCCGCAGTCAATGGCCAGCAGAGCAGCGAGCCCAGCTGCCCTTTTTCACCAACGGCGAGTTCGAGGCTTCCCGAAGGAACTATAGAGTGGCAAGGTTGGCTTTGCGTCGTCTTATGCCACCCGACGCATCGAGTGTTATTGCCTCCACGCGTATTCCGAGTGTGAGTGATGCCGGTGAGTTACCCTCAATCGCGTCTGCCGGCCGGTTAAGCCGAATTGACCCTCCCACATTCGATGGGACCCGAGCGCAATGGCTAGGCTTTCGTCACTCTTTCGAGTCGATGGTAATTAATACCCGTTCGTCGAAAACGGATAAACTCAACTATTTAAAAAAGTCCCTTGTCGGCAGCGTTGCTGGCGTGTTAAGGAATTTGCCTGCCTCGGAAAGTAACTTCGATCGCGCCTGGACTGAGTCAATAGAACGTTACGATAACATCCGTTCACTGAAACAGGCCCACGTAATCTCTATGTTGAACGTCGCGTCTGTCACGACCCCCAATACAAGCGTTGAGTACGAACGAGTGCTCAACCAGGTTCAGGAACATCTGATGTCTTTGGAAGGTCTGGGCGCGGGCATCGAGGCGTGGGGGGAATTACTTTTGTCAGTCGTAATGTCCAAGTTTGACGATGGTTTGCTCGATGATTGGGAGCGTCATGCCTCAACTCAGACCACCGACCCGGCATACGACGATTCTAAAAAGTTCGTTTGGAAGCGTATAGCGTCGTGCGAAGCTCGGGCGAGTACGTCGAAGCAGTCTTCCACCGCGGCAAAACCATCCACCTCGCGAACAAAGAAAGTTACGCAAGCTCATGTGGCAACCGCTGCTTCATGTCCGCAGTGCAAGGGGGAACACTTTCTTCTTGGCTGTTCAAAATTTCGAGAACTAACCCCGCAATCAAAGTTGGAGGCGGTGAAAAAGTTTCGGGTTTGCTTTAATTGTTTTCTCTTGAACCACCTATCTCCCACATGCCCTAACAAAAAATCGTGCTATCACTGCGGAAAACGGCACCATTCCCTTCTTCATGACAGCTTTAACCGACCTAATAAAAGAGGTTCCGATGCTTCTAAGAATTCGAGCGCCGACCCTCCGAGGGACGGGCCCCCCGCGGAGAAAAAGGTAGCGACGGCGCTACACGCGTCTTGACAATCCGAGTCGCACAGCGTGCTTCTCGCAACGGCAAATATTAGAGTAGCCGTGTGCAATGGCCGCGAAATGACATTTCGAGCGATGATCGATCAAGGCTCTGAATCATGCTTTATCTCGCGAAAGGCCGCCAGGTTGCTCAATGCTCCGCGAAACGCCGTGAATGTTGTTGTACAAGGAATCGGTGCGGTTGAGACTGAGTGCATTCGTACCGCCGCGAATATCGTGGTCCGCGGACGTCAAGCGAATTCACCGCCGTTTCACGTTAAAGCTCTAGTTATGAACAAACTGACTAATCACGGTCCGCGGAAAGGGCTGGACGTTCGCGCGCTACGACACTTATCCGATCTGGAGCTCGCGGACGACAATCCAACCGGGGATCAGCCGATCAAAGTCATTCTAGGGGCTGAAGTATTCAGTTCTATTTTGCGAAGCGGGGTGCGTATTGGCAACGAAAACGACCCGATCGCCCAGGAAACTACTTTCATCTGGATCATATCCGGGCGAGTTGGCATGTCCGAAGAGGGAGTTGGTGATAATCAAGTGTTTTCCTCTTTGCACGTAACTCGCGTTGAGAACCTCGACGAATGCTTGCGGTCCTTTTGGGAAATTGAGGAAGTCCCTTCTTCTCCACTTTTCTCCCCCGATGAGGAGAAATGCGAGGAAATCTTTCGGTCGACAACGATCCGCCGGGAGAATGGACGTTATCAAGTTAGAATTCCGTTTAAAAATCAAGTACCCGATTTGGGCGATTCATGCCGAGTTGCTTCCGAATGCTATCGCAAGTTGGAGGCGCGCTTGAACCGGGATCCAAGTGTCGCAAACCAGTATCACGAATTTCTAAAAGAATACCTGGAATTGGGGCACATGTCTCTAGATTCCTCATTCACGGATAATCCACAATTACGTTATTTTCTTCTGCATCATCCAGTCATACGTGAGTCGAGCACTACTACGAAACTTCGCGTTGTCTTCAACGCTTCGGCTCGTACTCAAAATGGTAATTCGTTGAATGACTGCATGCACGTGGGTCCAAAATTACATCATGAATTGTTTGACATTATTCTACGTTGGCGAATCTTTCAATACGTGTGCGCGGCGGACATTGAAAAAATGTTCCGTCAAATTGCTGTAGCACCAGAGGACACCAGGTATCAATGTATTTTCTGGCGTCCGCCGAACGCTGAAGTAGTCAATGTTTATCGTTTGAATACCGTGACCTACGGTACAGCGGCTGCTCCATACTTGTCGATGCGCGTTCTGAAGCAGCTGGCAGACGATGAGGCGAAGCGTTTCCCAAACGCCTCCCCGGTTTTACAACGAGATATTTACGTGGACGATGTGCTCTTTGGCGCGGATACGGTGGAGCAGTGCCGACTTATTCGTGACGAGTTGATTCTTCTATTACGCGCGGGCGGATTCCCTTTGCGTAAATGGGAGTCGAACACGGAGGACTTGTTAACCGATTTATCAAACGATTTAAGAGCTCGCGATCCCGAAAAAACCTTCGAGAATTCCTCGACAAAAGTGCTAGGCATCCATTGGCGCCATCAGGACGACCAATTTTCCTTTCAAGTGAAGCAGCGAATTGAAACTCGCATAACAAAGCGCGTCGTGTTGTCAATTATAGCTAGCATTTTTGATCCATTGGGCTGGATTTCTCCAACGGTTATCACGGCCAAAATCTTCCTTCAGAAGTTGTGGCGTAATAAAAGCGACTGGGATACGGAACTTTCCGAAAACCTTCAAAAGGAATGGTCCGAATTTCAGACAAATTTGATCCATCTCACGCGAATATCTATTCCCCGATGGGTCGGTACGCTTCTTGCTGATCGGAAGTGGGAACTTCACGGGTTCGCCGACGCTTCTATTCTCGCGTACGCGGCGGTAATTTACATTAAATGTCAGACGAAAAACGGTCCAATAGTGAGGCTCCTGACATCTAAGACTCGGGTTGCTCCTGTAAAGGAAATGACTGTGCCGCGTTTAGAGTTGAGCGCGGCAGTTTTACTTGCAAAACTTTTTGCTCATGTTCAAGACACGCTCGGGGTGGAAGACATTCCTCGCTACTGCTGGTCAGACTCGTCGATCGTGCTTGCCTGGTTACGTCAATGTCCCAGTAAATGGAAAAAATTCATAGCAAATCGAGTTTGGCAAATTCAGGAGAAACTACCTGCCGTTGAATGGCGACACGTGCCAACTGATTCAAACCCTGCAGATCTGGCATCAAGAGGTGTCTCTGCTAATGACTTGGCAAGCAGTGATCTATGGTGGTCTGGCCCCCCGTGGCTTAAAGGGCCGGTCGAGAGCTGGCCGACTCTGGGCGTCGCTGAGCCTGAGGTGTCCCTTCTCGAACTCAGGACTCGGTCATTGACCGCGCGAGCCGAACAGGCTACCGATCCCTTGGAGTTACTGGCATGCCGCTTCTCGGAATGGCCTAAATTGCTCCGATTCACTACCGTACTGTGGCGTGGCATGGCCCAGTTTCGTAAAACTGACCAGCTGAAATCTTTGGTCCTTTACTTTCGGGAAGCTTCCGACTTTTGGATAAAACACGTTCAAAGAACCTTATTCGCGAGAGAGATAAAACTTTTGAAAGATAAAGCAAGCTTGCCAAAAGGCAAGTTACAGTCGCTTGATCCCTTTATTGACAACAAGGGACTGCTCAGGGCGGGCGGTCGATTGAAAAATGCGGAATTGCCATACGCAGTTTTGCATCCCATTATTCTCGGCCCGCATCGTGTAACTACGCTTATAATTAGAACCGTGCACCAAGAAACGCTACACGGTGGCCCACAACTCATGTCGCGCGTGTTACGCGAAAAGTTCTGGATATTAAAAGCACGTAATCAAGTAAGACTTTGCGTCAATCAATGCGTTATTTGCGTTCGGAATCGTGCCGCTCCACTCGTACAAAAAATGGGCGACTTACCGGCCGAAAGAGTTACGCCTTCTCGCGTTTTCGAAAGGGTAGGAGTCGACTATGCTGGGCCGTTTTCGGTCCGTGCGTTACCTGGTCGAGGTCGTGCTGCGCACAAGGGGTACATAGCGTTGTTTGTGTGTCTTGCAACGAGAGCGATCCATCTGGAATTCGTCTCAGACTACACCTCGAAGTGTTTTCTCGCCGCGTTTCGAAGGTTCGTGTCCAGATTTGGCCTGCCTGCTCTACTGATGAGCGACAATGGCACTACCTTTCAGGGTGCGGAGCGTGAGCTGCGGGAGGCCTTTACAAAACTCATGAAGGATCCCTCACTGGCGAGCTGGTTCGCGACCGAGGGAGTGGAATGACGTGTCATTCCACCGGTAACTCCGCATTTCGGGGGGATTTGGGAGGCAGGGGTCAAGAGTTCAAAACACCGCCTCCGACGCGTGATAAACAACCAGTTACTCACGTTTGAAGAGATGGTAACTCTTCTCGCCCAAGTCAGTGCCTGTCTGAATTCGCGCCCCATCGCTCCATTGAGCGATAAGGTTGATGACTTCTCGTACCTCACGCCCGGCCATTTCATATCGGGAGGGCTAATGCTCGCGGTTCCTGAACCCTGTTCCGCTGACCTAAGTCAGAATCGCCTTGCGAGGTGGGAGCGAGTGCAACAAATGCGTGATCAGTTCTGGCGCACTTGGCGTCATGATTACCTGTTGCAACTCCAACAAAGACCTGAGTGGCAGACGGCTTCGAAAAATCTCACCGTGGGCGATGTTGTTCTACTTCGCAGCGACGTGCTGCCTCCCTGCAAATGGGAGCTAGGTCGCGTAATCGAATGCTTTCCAGGCAAAGACGGGTTGGTTCGAGTTGTCAAAGTGAAAACTGCCAAGTCTACGTTTAACAGAGCTATCGCAAAACTATGTTTGTTGCCATTGCGCTCGACGGACTCTGCGGAGCAAGATCAAGAAATGAACAATTAATGGACTTTGTAAGGGATGTTGGAGTGCAGAATGTTGGAGTGAAGTATGAACTATTGCGCAATTACGTATAAGTGTATGATGTGTACGATGTGTACAACAAACTGTAATGTAAACTAGAATTAAGCAAATGCATTTGCGATAGTAATTTCCGAAATTTTGCTTAGATTAAGCAAGGCGGGCGGTATGTTTCGGCCGAAACCGCTTGGTTTAAGGGCTTAAGATTCATGTTTCGGTTTTACAAGTTTTCGTTCGATTCTGGGAAGCTATAATGTTTCGAGCACGGGAACTGAGTACAGAAAAAACTATTCCCCGAAAAATCCGTGCTCGACACTTCCCAGATGCTAGAGAATGACTTTATAGTCGGGACTTATATAGCTCATAAGAAATGCGACCCTGAGCGTCCGCACGTGGGAACAGTGGGTCCGTTTGGGACAAAGTGCTAAGGTGCTAGGAAAGGGGGTCCATGGAACTCCGGAAGTTGGAACGATTGTGATTCGTGCGCGAGCAATAAACTGTGCCCCTCTCGAAGAGTTACTTGGCAGTGACTCTTTTAGCGTAAGAGAAAGGCAGATTGTACAAGAGAGTTCGTTCCGATCCTCCGCCTTGGACGGACGTGCATTCAGACAGTTTGGGGTGGTTTTTGCCTAACCGGCTTTTCCATCTTTGAGCAAATACATCGACGTATTGCTGCTCAAAACGGAGTTTTAATTTACGAATAATACCTTCCCCTTTACAGTTCTCCATAGGGACATGTGTGCCCGCCCACCGCGAGCCGAGTGAGGACCAGTGTCGAGATTCGACGACTGGAGGAATCTCCAAACACTTTTTTATCGCAAATCTGAACTAGAGCAACGTTGTCGTCGTCGTCTCGGCCGCGACGCCGCGGTTTTAGCGCAAGTTATTGCAGCTCTCATTCTTTCAACATTCAGATTATCGTTCTATTGTTATATATAAATCCGTTACTCAAGAGCAGCGGCTCATGTCCTCGTGCACCGACCAGATCTGGTGCTTGCGAGACATCCTATCACAGATCGTCGAACTCCGATCTGATATCCGTCCATTGAGTCAAAATCAAACATCTTATACTTCTATTCTATTATTACTTCTACTTCTTTTACACACTATAGTTATCTTTGTTTATTTTATACAATGGGTCGTAAGAACAAGCGTGCGCGCAAAACAACGGCGTCGCGGCCGAGACGACGACGACAACGTCGCTCTAGTGCAGCTCCCGGTATAGGTAAACTCATTGCCGAAGGTGTAAAATCTTTAGTATCATTGATACCCGCGGTAGGCCCCGTTTTGGCTAGTATCGCAGACTTTGGTTTCAAGACAATTGGTATGACGCATAATGCCCCGATGCGTAGTAGCGATAAATTCGTATTTCAAGAGACGGCCATTAGTGCAATATCGCTCGCCTCGCGTTTTCATGTAACTCCCGCCACTATTGTAGTCGGCTCGCGATCCTGTATTCAGATTGATATGGGAAGAAAAGTGATGACGCAGTACCGTGATGGTAGAGTGTCGTCTATAACGATCACTGTTCATCCCACTTACACTCAACGCGTTTTATCGCTTGTGCCTTGCACAAGTGCAACTTCAAATGATACGTAGTGCTATAACTACGTCTGGCCTCGTTAAATATCCCATCACTCGGAAGCAGCGGCTCATTGAGCCCTGGTCCCGTTATGAGTCCGAAGTCGTTAAACATCCCGCGACTTTGGCGGCCATTCATTTAGTTTATCGAGGCTTTCGCAATTCCTAATCTAACTCCCGCCACTATTGTAGTCGGCTCGCGATCCTGTATTCAGATTGACATGGGAAGAAAAGTGATGACGCAGTACCGTGATGGTAGAGTGTCTGCACAGTGAGTCGCACCACGCGAAAAACCCCCGCCCAGCTGTTGTTTGGGTACAGCCCTCGCAGCACGGCGGATGCAGCCCTGCTAGCGGAGATCCAGACGACGTTGGACAGCGTAGACCTGGTCGAGGTGAGAGAAGCGCGAAGAGCGCGACGGACGCCGAACAGGCCAAGTGGAAGGAACGGTTCGACTCCAAACGGTTCAAGGCTCGATGCTACGCGGTCGGGGAAG
>JABFQM010003905.1:0-10623 GCA_022816865.1 Zelostemma sp. ZL-2020
AATACGGAAAAATAAATATCAATCCGGGCAAACTGCATTGTTTTCTCGGTCTGTCCCTCGGGTACTGTTAGAAACAGTAAATTTGTGTGTCGACATCCTACTTTTTACTGCGAAATTTCTCTCAGTGCAGCTTTACGCACCTTTTCACAGTTTATTGTAGCTTTTTGCAGCTTTTTGCAGTTCATTTTGTATTTTTTTGCAGTTTTTTGCAGCTCGTTCGCGGTTCCTCGCAGCTTTCCATTTATGTCAGGGGACCTATAAAAGGACTAAGACCGAAGGCGAAACTGGATCCAAGACACAAGGCGAAAAGGCCTCGAGAGCCCAAAAAGCTGGGGTTTCAAAGACGAACCCTTACCTTCTCAATTCCCAAAAAACAAGCGACGACTTGTTTTCTGACATACTTTTCCACGACGCATCTTCCAGTTAGTTTATCATTCCCGAAATAGAAAAATTAAAAGTTAATTGACATGTCAACGAAATCGTTCCACGTTCTTGCTGCGCGATCGGGGTTTTTTGACGTATTTTCCACGACGTATCTTCCATTTAGTTTATCATTATCAAAAATGGAACATTGGAAGTTAATTGACTTGTCAGCGAAATCGTTCTACGTCATTGCTACGTGATCGGTTATTTGACACAGCTGAACGCTTAGATTAGTAATTTATGTTAGGGGAACATGGGGCAAAGCGGGGTACGGGGCAAAGCGGGGAGAAGCGAATATTTTGTTATCAGTTCAACGCTATCTATTGTGCGTCACATGAACTTAGTTGTTGAGGGTCCCCGACATTTTTCATATGTTTTTATTAGTATTTATTGAACAGGGACCTTGGGAGGTGACGTGTACACAGATTTGGAGCTCCGTTCTATCTTCCGCCTTTTTTCAATTGCGAGTCAGTTATATTGACGAATATTTATTGAAAATATCTATTAAACAGTCGTATAGTGTGTTCTTTTCTCGTTCTATTTCATACTTTAGTTTCAAATTCTAATCAAAATTGTCGATCGGGGACATTATTTCGAAAATAGTGTTTTCGGGGCAAAGTGGGTGGGGCAAAGTGGGGTAGCCCTTAAATAAAGCAAAGTGGTTCCCCACTCGGCGTTTACGTTTGTTCTCGTCATTTTTAATTTTTTCCGTTTCATTGTGTGTCTGAGCTGTAAATTTAATGTTGATTATCTGGTGCTTGGGCTCACCAATCTTGCCAAGAAGACTGAGACATGTTGTGCCCTCTGTTTTTAATAATTTCTGACATTATCAATGAATAAAATGTTCATTTTATTCACAAAGCTTATTGAATTGTTCCCTCACTTGTTATCTTTGTGAATTCTTACTTGTCATCACTTTTCAAATCACTTTTATGAAATACCCCACTTTGCCCCATGCCTTGGGGCAAAGCGGGGTAAATGCACTTTTCTGGAAAACAAAAAATGACTCGAATTAACATGCAAAAATATACACAAAGCTCAATGTTTGGAACGACTGATAATATTCCTCAATCAGCTATATAGTATTCATCATCAAAGAATATTGTTTACCATACGGAAAAAAATCATAACCGATCGTGTCCCCGCTTTGCCCCATGTTCCCCTACGTGGATTTGTGAAATCCAGACGTAACAATACGATTATCGTATTATGTTGTACTTCGCCATATTTTTTTTGTATTGCTCAATTTTATTAGAAGATTGTTTCGTGAAAAAAAATTAAACCACATTTCAAAGTCTTTTCACAATTTCGCAAATGCTTTGTTCGAAACCACGATCCTTTTCGTTTCTTGTACTTTTTTGTATTACTCCAAAT
The DNA here is from genome assembly GCA_022816865.1 of Zelostemma sp. ZL-2020. Classification (NCBI taxonomy): domain Eukaryota; kingdom Metazoa; phylum Arthropoda; class Insecta; order Hymenoptera; family Platygastridae; genus Zelostemma; species Zelostemma sp. ZL-2020. The sequence continues at coordinate 1,798 of JABFQM010003905.1, forward strand.
TTCCTTAAAAACTGCTTCGTTAGGAAATTTAACGAATAGCTTTTCTATAATTCCATGTACACTTTGTTCAAAACCTGTATTATACACAAAGCAATTTTATTATCAGAAGATAAATTAAACGACTTGGAATAGAAGTCTCCGATTTAACACGTTGTCAGCGATGAACCGAAAAGATAACGCGGATGAATATTACCGACGATCATCAAGACAAATTTATCAAAATATATTGTATGTTTGGAACAGGCCGAACTGATGGAGGCCGAAAAGCAGTTTCAGCAGTTGCAAATAGTCTTCCGAAAGAATTACGCGACAGAATAAGAGCGTCAGTAACGTTTCGAAGTCTTCCGGAACAACATGAATCGCTCCGATTGACGAGCGATTCGACAGGGATAGCAGGAGAAAAAATCGGATTGACGTAACGCGGTCGAATAAGTAAAACCGATACATTAGAACAGCGAATATTTTGAAAGTATTTTAATGGATGGGGAATTTTTTTTAGGGAAGTTTTGATGATATCTCAACCGAGTTGTCTCGGGATTTTTCCCCTTGTAGCCAATCGGAACGGCTCAGCAATCAGTAGAGATGGTCGTTATATAAGGCGATCGTTTTTTGATACCATCATTGTAATAGCTACTTTTGATAGTTCTAGGAACGTTGTGTTCAATTCTCATGAAAATTGGGTGTAATCCAGTCACTTTATCTGCGATGGTATCTACGCATTTCCAGGACCTTGCGTGTCTCGGCACTTTGTTCTTGTTCGCTCTTGTTTCCGCGAATCCGCAGAACATTCCTCTCCAAGATGGCAACTCGATAGGTGCCCAGCAGTTACAGGTAACGTTTGTATTTTTAGCTCTGTCACAATTTATGAGATTTTTAGTTTTGCGAATTAATAATCGAAAGATCAGGCAGGAAATTCAAGTTTGAACACGAATCGGATAACTCTACATAGGGATGCGTTGCTGCAAGAAATAATCTATGTCATGCAATATTGTACGATTCATATTTTTCTTGCCATGAAAAAAAAGGAAATGCAAGAATTTGAGGGAATCGGGACATGAACTTGAACATGAAATTAAAGAAATACGGCATTCGCGGCAACTAGTTCGATTACGAACACTTTGCTCAAAACCTATATTTTATTGTCTGAAATGTTATCAAACGACAGATAATAAAAGCCTTCCATCAAACACGTAATCAGCAATGAACCGGAAGAATAACGCGGATGAATTACAAACTAATCAAAATATATTATATGTTGGAACAGGCCGAGCTGATGAAGGCCGAAAAACAGTCCCGGCAGTTCCAAAAAGACTTTCAAAAGAATTACGCGACAGAAGAAGAGCGTCAGTGGCGTTTCGCAGTCTTCCGAAACCACACGAAGGAAGCCAACGAGTTGAATGAATTGGAAGAAGATTCAGCCGTGTACGGCACGACGAAACTCGCTGACTGGACCTCGGATGATTTCTCGAAGTACTACGGTGGGTGGAATGTCACATCCGAGTTAAAAAATAGAATTAACTCGCCGATGGCCGAGATCCCGGATATATATGAGATGCCAGAAGAATTCGACTGGAGACGTTTCAACGTTGTGACCCCGGTGAAGGATGATCTCAAATGCCACGCGAGCTGGGCTTTTTACTTAACGGCAAACATAGAAAGTCAGTACGCGATTGAACACAAGAAACTGTTGTCGTTTTCGGAACAACAGTTGGTGGATTGCGTCGTGAAATTTTGTTGAATTCAGCAATTCGAAAAAAAACTGTGCAATTTCCGTTTGCGTCATTTATGACACGATCTGTACTTTTCCATCGTTACAAAACAAAAAGTCGAGGATATTTTATCACGAATGTTTGATGAAAAATTCATTCGAAGAGCTCGCACAAATTTTACGCAACTATGCAAACACACTCTTGATCTAAACTACTGTCAACTCTATGCAAGCGGTTTACGAATCCGTAAAAAATTCGTTTTTTCGTTTACCGAATAAAAAGGGCTCACTGAAGAACTGGAAACACGCCCTTCTCTATACGTGCTTTCAACTAGCTGCACTCGAATCGTAGAGAATGACGAGAATGCTGACTGTTACTGTGCGCTCCGATAGGCGAGCGATTCGACAAAGATAGCAGGAGAAGATATCGAAATGACGTAACGCGGTTGAATAAGTAAGACCGATAAATTATAACAGCAAATATTATAATAGTATTCTAACGAATGTGGAATTTCGTTCTGAGGAGTTTTGATGATATCTTATCCGAGTTTTCTTGGGATTTTTCCGCTTGTAGCCAATCGAAACCGCTCAGCATTAAGTAGAGATGGTCGTTATATAAGGCTTTCGTTTTTCAATACCATCATTGTAATAGCTACTTTTGGTAGTTATAGAAACGTGGTGCTCGGTTCTTAAAAGTTCCAAAGTAATTCAGTCAATTCATCTGAGACGGTAGCTACGCATTTCCAGGACCTTGCGTGTCTCGGGACTTTGTTCCTGTTCGCTCTTGTTTCCGCGAATCCGCAAAACATTCCTCTCCAAAATGGCAATTTGACAGGTGCCCAGCATTTACAGGTAATGTGTTCATTTTTCGCTTCGTCACGATTTTTGAGATTTTCAGTAACTATACTATTCCGGACGTAACAGAAATCAAATTAAACGACTGAGAATAGGAGTCTCACATTTAACGCGTAATCAGCGATAAACCGGAAAGATAACGCGGATAAATTCCCGACGATCATCAAAGCCAACTAATCAAAATATATTATTTGTTCGGAACAGGCCGAGCTGATAGAGGCCGAAAGACAGTTTGAGCAGTTCCAAAAAGACTTCCAGAAGAATTACGCGACGGAAGAAGAGCGTCGGTGGCGTTTCGAAGTCTTCCGGAAAAACATGAAGGAAGTCAACAAGTTGAATGCATTGGAAGAAGGTACAGCTGTGTACGGCGCGACGATCTTCGCTGACTGGACCTCGGATGAGTTTCCGAAGTACAACGGCGGGTGGAATTTCACATCCGAGTTGGAAAATAGAATGACCTTGCCGATGGCCAAGATCCCGGATATATATGAGATGCCAGAAGAATTCGACTGGAGACGTTCCAACGTCGTGACCCCGGTTAAGAATGATCTTGGGTGTGCCGCGTGCTGGGCTTTTTACATAACGGGAAACATCGAAAGTCAGTACGCGATTAAACACAAAGAACTGTTGTCGTTTTCGGAACAACAGTTGGTGGATTGCGTCGTGAAGAATAACGGTTGCAAAGGTGGTACAGTCAATAATGCGGTCCATGCTAGACATGCAATGGGTGGCTTTCAACTAGCGAAAGATTACCCTTACGTTGGTAGGAAACAGAAGTGCAACTTCAACAAAAACCTGATTGAGGCCAGGGTCCAGAAATGGACGAATTTCCCGGCAAAGGAGGTTGCGATAGCCAAATACGTTGTTGAACATGGACCTGTTTCAATTGAAATCAATTTGGTAGCGATGAGATCGTACAAAGCAGGAGTTTCACAACCTTCCAAAGATATTTGTGACCCGGATAAGGTGGATCATGCAGCTCTCCTCGTTGGATTTGGAGTGGAACGTAAGATCATGCAATAACGGTCCTTAGATAAATCATTGACATTCCCATTCGTGGAGGATCCATCATTACAAATTCTTGCAATATTCATTTGTTTCAACATTCGTATTGTTACTATTGCGATTGTCAATGGATTCGTTCGATTTTCAGGACTCCCGACGAGTCATAAAAGAATTCCGTACTGGATCATCAAGAACAACTGGGGTCCGAAATGGGGCGAGCAGGGCTACTACCGACTTCATCGTGGTTCGGCGGCTTGCGGGGTCGACAAATGGGCTGTCTCCGCTGAACTTAAATAAGGCTGGATTTTGTTATTCATTTAATCCCAATCTGAAAAAATCCATTCCTAAATTTGACTGCTTTCCTCACTAAAAATAAGAACCTGTAGCATTTGTTTAATTTTAGTATTTGCGTATTCTCTGTTCGTTTTCATCTGCTCGAGAGAAGCGGATTAATCGACAAAATCAATTTGCATTACAAAATTTCATCGAATTCAGAATTAATCACTTTTTGATACCTATATTTTCATACCAATATCATTCATAATATATTCCATTTGACGGCTTCAATTTCTGTAGAAATGAGAAATTATACGTTTTCCTTCCGGGAACAGCTTGTTTTTTTTTCCTTTTTCAGTTTAATCATATTTTCAGCAATTTCTTTTAGAGCCCTCCTCTTAGTTTTGTCACTTGATGTGCGTGGCAGTTTATCCAAAAACGTGACACCTCCATAAAGAAAATCGTGTTTTTCTAAAGTTGTGCTCAATTTTACAAGGTCCCGCTCTGCTCGTTATTCCGTTGACTCACGTCACTGCCCGGGGCTTTTTGAACAAAAGCCACAGGACGTTCGCTGTCTATTTTATGTGTTACCCCGACAACCGCATCACCCGCAACTCCAGGATGCGAGTCCAAAAGATGTGCCTAATCGCCACGTCGCCGGCCCCGCAACGAACTATCGTGCTCATTCTGCCCGTGATAAAAAAAGTTACTATCTTCGTCGAAATATCCCAAATCGCCGGTGTGTCACCAACCTTCAATTGAGTGAATACATTTTTACCGACCGAACATACGAAAATAAATTCTCTTCGTTTTCTCAGGTACCATTTTCATCGATCACTTTTTTCGTCAGTTCTGGCAGTTTGTAATACACAGGTTTCATAAACGGTGTCTTGACGTACAGTTCACTAATTTGATGAGCTCCCGAAATTCTTCCGTTTTCCAGATCAACCACCCCTATTTTTACGTGCGGAGCAGCTTTTCCGCAAGAGTAGGATTTCACTGTGAATCGTAAGAAAGCCCCCAGCTTCCGTGCCGCCTTCAACATGGGGTTTAACGGTGAACATTAACGTTCAAACAAAGCGAATGTAATAGATTCCAACGAACCCAAGTCCAAATTTAGGTTGTCTTTGAACCCTCGCGATTCTTATTAGATCCTGCTTTGGCCCTACTTGATCTTTTGTGATGTTGTTATCTTGTTTTTCGTAATTCGGTGTGAAATAAGCTCTCTTCAGGACTTTTTAGGCCTACTAAATGTCGAAATGTAGAGGTTCTAAGAAGGACCAAAATTCGGACTCGGAGAACTTCCAATCAGCGCAATATAAAATTTCCAATATTACCGTAAGCTGTGTAAATGTGAGTGTCTGGTAACATTTCGGAAAATGCGTGCAGAACATTGGGGCTCACCCTACCCCCGGTCATCATAACAGTCCTCAAGAATGCTTGATTATTGTTACGTCTGGATATACATATCTACGTAACACAAAGTATTCATACAAGCATTTAATATTGGGGAAAAACCTATCACGCAGTAAAAACGTGGGACAATGAATAATTGGGTAAAACCGATCACGTAGCAAGAACGTGAAACGCACGAAGCAGGCATGTGAAACGATTGCCGCTAACGAGCTAATTAATAGGTAATATTAAAATATCTAAACGTTCGATAAGGGGAAGAAGCGATCACGCGACAAGAACGTGGAAGTTCCACGGTGGAACGATTTGGGTAACGCGTCAATGAACCTTTGATATTGTCTAATTGAGGAATGATAAGCGGGCTGAAAAGTCACGTCGTCGAAAACGGGTCGTTACTCGTTTTCAAGGAATCTAATGAAGGGGCGTCCTCTATAAAAAGTCGAGCCCTCAGGCTCGGTCGCTCTTAGTTCGGGTTCTGATGTTAGAGATTTGATCTCAAGTTGGTTTAGCTATATTACGGTTTACGCCGGTACCTCTACCTGCCGCGTTCATACTTAGTAGTCGCGTTTAAGATATTATAATTATATAACCATTGCTCTGATATGATTGAGTTGTGTTTGAATGAATTAGTTGTAACTTAAATATTTTGTGCCGCGTTCTTCTATTCTTGAACTGCCTAACTCTCGCGAAGGGTTCGGCATCTCAAAGCCGCGGCGCAGAGTCGGAGAACCCTCGTCTTTCGAAGGTCCGCGCTACCATTCTCTAGTTTTTAAGCGTATAACAAAAATACATTTGTTACAAAACGTTCAATAGCTTATCAATCGAACCTTATTCAAACTCGATTTTTGAAAGAAACGTAACGAGTGGCAAATAGTTTCTTGGAAATTTTGTTTAATTCATCATATTCAAATAAATTCTGAGAAATTCCAGATTGCGTCATTCTGTAATTTTCAATCGTTACAGAACAAAAAGTCGAGGATATTGTTTCACGAATGTTTGAAAACAGAATTCATTGGAAGAGCTTGTACAAATTTTACGCAACTATGCAAACACACTCTTGATCTGTACTGGTGTCAACTTGATGCAAACAGTTTACGAATCTGTGAAAAATTGATTTTTTGTTCACCGAATGAAAGCTGCTCACTAAAAAACCGGAAACAAGCTCTTCTCTACAGGTGCTTACAACTAGCTGCACTTGAATCGTAGAGAATGACGAGTTTGCTGACTGTTATTATGCGCTCCGATTGGCGAGCGATTTGACAGGGAGAAAAAATCGAAATGACGTAGCGCGGTTGAATGGGTAGTACCGATGCATTAGAACAGCAAATATTTTAAAAATATTTTAATTGATAGGAAATTTTGTTTTTGAAAATTTTGATGATATCTTATCCAAGTTATCTTGGAATTTTTTTCCCTTGTAGCCAATCGGAACCGCTCAGCATTGAGTAGGGATGGTTGTTATATAAGGCGTTCGTTTTCCAATACCATCATTGTAATAGCTACTTTTGATTGTTCTAGGAACGTGGTGTTCAGTTCTCATTAAAATTAGGTGTGATCCAGTCACCTTGTCTGAGATGGTATCTACGCATTTCCAGGACCTTGCGTGTCTCGGCACTTTGTTCCTGTTCGCTCTTGTTTCCGCGAATCCGCAGAATATTCCTCTCCAGGATGGCGACTCGACAGGTGCCGAGCATTTACAGGTACAGTTTTCATGTCTCGCTATGTCACGATTTTTAAGATTTTCAGTTTCGCGGATTAATAGTCAAAAGATCGGGCAGGGAATGTAAGTTCACAACATCAATCAGATAATTTCACATGGGAATGCGGTGCTCCAATAAATAATCATTGTCATGCAATATGATACGGTTTACATGTTTCTTGCTTTAAAAAAAAAAAAATGCAAGAATTCGAGAAAATCGGGGCATGGGCTTCCATTAAACACGTAATCAGCGATGAACCAGAAAGATAACGCAGATGAATTACAAACTATAATCAAAATATATTATATGTTTGGAACAGGCCGAGCTGATGGAGGCCGAAAGACAGTTTCAGCAGTTCCAAAAAGACTTCCAAAAGAAATACGCGACAGAAGAAGAGCGTCAGTGGCGTTTTGAAGTCTTCCGGAAGAACATAGAGGAAGCCAACAAGTTGAATGAATTGGACGAAGGTACAGCCGTGTACGGCGCGACGATCTTCGCTGACCGGACCTCGGATGAGTTTTCGAAGTACTACGGCGGGTGGAATTCCACATCCAGGTTGAAAAATAGAATTCCCTTGCCGATGTCCAAGATCCCGGATACACATAATATTCCAGAAGAATTCGACTGGAGACGTTCCAACGTCGTGAACCGGGTAAAGCATGATTTCGGGTGCTCCGTGTGTTGGGCTTTCCACATAACGGCTAACATCGAGAGTCAGTACGCGATTAAACACAAGGAACTGTTGTCGTTTTCGGAACAACAGTTGGTGGATTGCGTCACGACGAATAACGGTTGCGCCAATGGTACAGTCGGTAATGCGATCAAGGCTTTACAAGAAATGGGTGGCCTTCAACTGGCGAAAGATTACCCTTACACCGGTGAGCAACAAAAGTGCAAATTGAACAAAAAGCTGATCAAGGCACAGGTCAAGAAATGGGTAGAGATGTCTGAGAATGAGAATGAGATAGCTGAAAACCTCGTAAAACATGGACCACTTTCAATCGTAATCAATTCAAGAGCAATGAAAGCGTACAGAGAAGGAGTTTTACAACCTCCCAAGGATTTTTGTGACCCGGATAAGGTGGATCATGCGGCTATCATTGTCGGCTATGGAGTGGAACGTAAGATCATGCAATAACGGTCCTTGGATGAATCATTGATATCCTAATTCGTGAAGAATAATTCATTAAATATTCATTCAATATTCATTAGTTTCAACATTCGTATTGTTGCTATTGAGATTTTTGATGGTTTCGTTGAATTTTCAGGACACCCGACGAATGGAAAGAGAATTCCGTACTGGATCATCAAGAACAGCTGGGGTCCAAATTGGGGAGAGCGGGGCTACTTCCGAATTCATCGCGGTTCTGGGGCTTGCGGAGTCAACAAATGGGCTATATACGCTCAACTTGTCTAAGCCTGAATTTCGTTATTTACTTAATCTCCATCTGAAGAAATCTATTTTTAAATTTGGTTTTTTCCTGAATAAAAATCAAATTAATCTTTCACGTGGTTTCTTCAAATAAAAGTACAGAATACTAATATTGTTGTTATTCACATCCTAATCTTTTATCTGAAAAAGGTATTTTTAACATTTCCTTTCAAAAGAAGCCAAAAAACGAAATGTATCAGACGTGAAGTAAGCTGAGTAATGCTCTCACTACGGCCATGGCAGCCACGCGCGAAATTCGAATTGCTCTATTGACATAAATTCTCTCAATTCTTTCAAAATAAATTCAGAATGGCATAAATAACACAGTATGCAATTGTGCAGTTATAGACATTTGTTCAGAACTATTGATGGTCGTATTTTAGTACGATTCGTGCCCGATAAACAGGGTTTTTTTCAAACTGACGGATCACATAAAT
>JABFQM010003906.1:0-10621 GCA_022816865.1 Zelostemma sp. ZL-2020
ACCATGTGACGTTTCTGAAAGAGAACATCGCGAATTCGACGTGGGTTGAACATTTTACATCACAATCCAGCGTAATTTTTTAGTTTTTTTAGTTGAATTTATTAGTTTTGGTTTCTAGGCTTGAATTTTTCGACGAGGGCGGGCACGATTTGCATCTACGCTTCCCTGAGAGGTTCAATAAATTGGTAGCTGAGTTTCTAACTGAAAAACCTTCGTCCTCGAGTTGAAATGAATATTATCTGCCCAGGCACAATTATAAATAAATGTTCAAGCAGTTACAGCACCTCGTCTTACATTTGTGTTCAAGTCGGAAAAAAGTTCCCTGGATTTCCCTAATTTGTTAGTTTAATTTTTAATTTTTTGATTTCTAGGCTTGAATGTTTCGACGAGGGTGGACTGATGTACATATACCCCATTACAAGGAATTCAATTATTTGATTTTTATACTTGTCTACGAAAAGACGCCTTGAGTCACTGCAAAAATGACGAACAATGTTTCAAAGATTTAATGTCATTGTTATGTTAATGTCAGAACTCGGAAAACGATTAAAATTGGAAGAAAGGAATCATCAGTAGTAATGAAGCTAAATTTCGATAGAGCAAACATCGATAGAATCGATTGGAAATCGATATATAATAATCATTATCATATCACGCCAATTATAATAATTTACTATGCACCGACGCAGTTAATTTCAGTCTGTGACCTTTTTAGTGCACGACGACCACGTTCAAGAACCGATGCTGAAAAATATTTGATTTTTCGAGAACTTGATTTTTAAAATGTCTCAAGTAAAGTTGTAACGTGCAAAAATCTCATAATATTGATAATAAAATCTGTGTTGTTTTGTTCAGGAGCAGAAAATCAACGTCGATGGACTCGACATTAACTACTTGAAAGTCGGAACTGGAAAAACATCGCTGCTTTTGTTACCAGGGTTGATGGGTAAGAAATATTGCATTATCAACTGAAGAAATGAGCTCCATTTGTTAAAGCGTGGAATTGGAATTATTTTTAGAAACTATATGGTCGAGTTTCAAGCTCCAGATAGAGAATCTGAGTCGGCAGGACTTCACCATCGTTGCATGGGATCCTCCAGGGTGCGGAAAGTCTCGACCTCCGGAGCGAAGCTACACTGTGGACGTTTTGAAAAGCGATGCAACTTACGCTTACGGTCTGATGCGCAACCTGGGATTTTCCAAATTTTCCGTTCTTGGTTGGAGCAGTGGTGGAATTTCCGGGCTCTATCTGACTGCGAATCATCCCGAGGCTGTTGAAAAATTGATCGTTTTAGGAACGAATTCGTTCATTTTGCCAAACGAGTTTAAGATTTTAAAATGTATAATTTTTCGTGTATTTGAAAATGCTTGTGAGGAGACTTAAAAATGGTTTTACGTTGCAGTTCTCGGCGACGTGAACAATTGGTCGGAACATATGAGAGCGCCGCTTGTGGAAATTTATGGGCATGATTACCTCCAGAAAACGTGTGCCACTTATATCGGCAATATTATCGATTTTTACAAGAAGCAAAAAGGGGACGTTTGCAAAGCCATTCTTCCAAAAATCAAGTGTCCAACTCTCATTGTTCATGGGAGGAAAGACCAAGTTGTCGGTAAACACCATGCGATGTTTCTGAAAAATAACATCGCGAATTCTACGTAAGTTGAACATTTTACAACACGATCTAGCGTCATTTTAGAATTTTTGCAGTCAAATTTTTCATCTTTTGGTGTTTAGGCTTGAATTTTTCGACGAGGGCGGACACGATTTGCATCGACGCTTCCCTGGACGGTTCAATAACTTGGTCGTTGAGTTTTTAACGAAAGGAGCTTTAGACTAAAATTTGAATAAATATGTTATGCCCGGGACAAATTATAAATAAATGTGCAAGCCCGCATGAAAAAAAATGTATCCGGCAAAATGACTATATTTAAAATGTATCCAGTGTATATCCGATCCAAGTAAAAATCATACGCAGATATATGCGGCAAAATAGGTATATCTCGGATACATATATTTCCATGCGGGAGTAGTTACACAACCTTGTCTCACATTTATGTTTGAGTCGGAAAAAGATTCCCTCGTCATTTTGCAGTATAGTTTTTTATTTCTTGCTGAAAAAAGTATTGATTCATTGTTAACTTCAGACAGCGGTCGCTATTCTTCAGATGCACTGAGTTGCACTGATCAAAAGTAAAAAATCAGGAAGCACGAATAGAGCAAGTTTAATTTTAAACTATGACATAAGGCTTAATTTTCATCAAAAAAATTTGAGGATTGATGTTATGAATTTAGTGAATCATTAGTGAGAATAGATAGAAGGCCCGGATTTTTTCCACAAATTTTATTTGTAGATCTCTTTATTCGTAAAAAAAAATTTTAAATCCCCCAAAAATTGAAAATTGAAATAAATGTATTTTAAAAATGATATTATCCGTAAAATATACATTCAGACCTTCATTATACGAATAATCTACGCATAATATACGTCATGTTCTATCGAATTTTAAACGGAGCTGTAGTTATTGATTTCATGTCTATTTTAAATTTTTGCCGAGACTGAAAGTAACAATTACAACTCAAAAATTCAATGTGCGATTCGTTGAATTCAGAAGTGTATTGGAGATGCACACGAGTAGAATTTCCAGCTGATAATGAATCACGTCACGCAAACTGTATCGTGCATTTACACATTTTTATTTTGTACTGTAATTTAGAGTCGGAAAATTAGAGTACGAAAACGCTTATCAAGATTTATGGACGTGATAACCTCACGAAAATTTGCGCCGCTTATACGGACGGTATTATCGATTTATACAAGAAGAAAAAAGGGGACGTTTGCAAAGACACTCTTCCAAAAATCAAGTGTCCAACTCTTATACATGGGAGGAAAGACCAACTTATCGGTATACACCATCCGACGTTTCTGAAAAAAAACATCGCGAATTCTACGTGGATTGCACATTTTACATCACAATCTAGCGTAATTTTCAACTTTTTTCGGTCAAGTTTTCCATGTTTTGGTTTCCAGGCTTGAATTTTTCGACGAGGGAGGACACGATTTGCATCGACGCCTCCCTGAAAGGTTCAACAAATTGGTCGCTGAGTTTCTAACGAAAGGACCTTCCAACTAAAATTCAAATTAATATTGTACGCCCAGGCAAATAATGCAAATGAAAAATGTTCAAGTCGGAAAAAGATTCTCTGGTGATTTTGCAGGATATTTTTTTAAATTTCGAGTGGTATTACAACTCGAAAAGGTTTAGATTTAACAGCTCCGTCAAACGTTTGTGTTTGAATCGTAAAAACTTCCCCTATTAATTTTACAGTACATTATTTTCCAGCGAGTTATCTGCATTTTGAACAGTGGACAAACGTGGGTAAACTGCAGATTAAAATCCTTGTAGTCATAATGATTGTAAAGGGTGCAGTTGTATTTTGGACACGAACACAGGGCGCGTTTTACGTGCTTTATGACGGTCAGACCACTCGTGCTGCAAACATTGCGCTCGGCGTATACAGACCAATGCACTATTATCAAGATTAGGCGATTGATAGTGAAAGACGGGGAAGCATGTATAAAGCAACCATAATTTTACAACTTGAAAATTGTTTCCGCACTGTAATTATACAACTTTGAATAAAAATAAAAACGTGACAATGCATGGTATAAAGTTTGCGTGACGTCGAATCGAAAATGCAAATTAATAGTTACAGATTCTACTTCCGGTATATAATCGATTCCAACTAAGAATTGATTGGATCTATGCTCGAATCTTTTTGATGAGAAATAAGCTTGATATCGTATCTTGAAATTACTGTTGCTTTTATTATTTCAATGCACGGTACATGTACAAAATCCATTTAACCAAATTGATGTTCCAAAATATCACATTTTGTAAGGCAGTTCGGAACTTTTTCGTGACTCCAGTTATGAAAACGACTCAGGTGAAATCGTGTTGATAAAAAAACTCTGAAATTTCAACTATAAATGTCACGTGTTTTTGTGCAAAATAACCAGGGAAACTTTTTCTGAATTGAACACAAATGTGAGACAAGGTTGCTGTAACTGCTTGAACATTTATTCATAATTTGTTTGCATTTGAGGATAAAGGTCCTTCCGTTAGAAACTCAGCGACCAATTTGTTGAACCTCTCAGGGAAGCGTAGATGCAAATTGTGTCCGCCCTCGTCGAAATATTCAAGCCTGGAAAACAAAATATGAAATATTTGACTTGAAAAAATCGAAAACACCGCTGGATTGTGGTGTAAAATGTTTCAACGCACGTAGAATTCGCGATGTTATTTTTAAGAAACGTCGCATGGTGTATAGCGACAACTAGGTCTTTCCTCCCTTGAACGATAAGAGTTGGACACTTGATTTTTGGGTAAGTGTCTTTGTAAATGTCCCCTTTTTTCTTCTTGCAGAAATCGATAAAACTGTCCATATAAGTGGCGCAAGTTTTCTCGAGGTAATCATATCCATAAATTTCGACAAGCGGTGCTCTCATATTTTCCGACCAATTGTTTACGTCGCCGAGACCTGCAACGTGAAACCATTTTCAAGTCTCCTCAGACCATTTTCAAAAACTCGAAAAATTATACTTTTCCAAATCTCGTATTCGTGTTGCAAAACGAACGACATTGTTCCAATAAGGATCAATTTTTCAACAGCCTCGGGATGATTCGCAGTCAGATTGAGCGCGGAAACTCCACCACTGCTCCAAGCGAGAACGGAAAATTTGGAAAATCCCAGGTTCCGCATCAGACCGTAAGCATAAGTTGCGTCGCTTATCAAGACGTCCGTAGTGTAGTTCCGATTCGGGGGTCGAGACTTTCCGAACCCTGGAGGATCCCACGCGACGATCGTGAATTCCTGCCGACTCAGATTCTCTATCTGAGGTTTGAAATCCGCCCATATGGTTCCTGAAAATCATTCCAATTACGCGTCCTAATAAATGGAGCTAATTTCTTGAGTAAATTATGCAATTTTTTCCTACCCATAATTCCGGGTAACAAAAGCAGCGGCGTTTTTCCGGTGCCGACTTTCAGGTAGTTTATGTCGAATCCGTCGACGTTGATTTTTCGTTCCTGCACAGAAAACCATGATTTTCATTGGTCCAAATGACGAGATTTTGTTGCATATCGAGATTTCTCTACCTGGGTCGTTTTCCGATTTGAGGTCACGGAAAATTGCCGTAGTACCTTGGAAAATTGGACAGTTTTCACTATTGATTTTGCAAACATGATTTGGAATTTTAATGACGACATGGTTGTTGTGCCCGGATGAAGTCACAACGTCGAACTAAAATCTAGGGATCGATTATTCAATTCCGATTTCTATTCGCTTTTTTTAAATGTTGTGACTTATTGGTTGTATCTATCTCTAGATTGGCCCAATCAAAATTGAGGTCAATATCGTAGTTTGAAATAAACGTTCCTCTATCTCAATTCCATTTCTTTTCAATTATCTTCGTTTTAATTATGTCACTTCACTATTTCTACGTTGCATGTTTCAAAACGGGGTGAAATTAAAAAAATTCATGTTTCGCAAGACATAAATCAAAAAAGTCAGCGAGAAAAGTTGAGCGACGTGAACCTTCCAGTGACGAAGCTGTTTCTCATGGTTTGCGAATATTTTTACGAAATTTCTTGTTGAAATAATGAAAATACTGTGAAATTGTATATAAGTACAAGCGCGATCGTCGCGGCGGCGCGGCGACAAGAAGTCGAAACACACAAATAACTGAATAAGGTGACAAACAAGTGAAGGAATTTGGAATGCAAGAAAAATCACGAATGTTATTTGGGTACTTATTTTCTACGTTGAACATTTGATACGACGTATTCGTAGTAATTAAGTTATTTTTGGACTTCGTCATTAGAAATTTCGTTCACGTAGCGATTTAGAATTCGATTGAATTTATCGTCTAAACAAAGTTGTTAGACAGTGATGAGAAAATAAAATACTTTCATGAAATTCTATGATAGAGATAAAAGCATATGCAGGGTATGCAACAAACAATGATTTCAGATTAAAAATGTTTTGGGATTTTTAATTGTTTTCTTACGAACAAATAGACTCAAAAAAAATTTTTATCGATAAAAAAGGCGGAGCATACAATTTTACACAACCTAGTATTTATTTTCATTCGACTACGGTCATTTTTTTCATTTTTTTTCTTCCCAAAGAAGCCCTAAGGGCCATAATTTTGAACCGATTGCGCGCTATATCAGCGTGTTATAGATTACGGGCCTTTAATATGTTAAGATAATACATTGTGTAATAAGTGCGGAGAAATTAATTTGTTGGCAAGCGTGACATTTGCCCCACAAGCGAAATTAGTTCCTTCAACCGATGCGATCGAAAGTGAAAAACGGCCAGCCTATAGAAAAACGAATTTCGATCTACAAGATCAAAGCTTACTTTCGGTCTTTTGTTATCTTCATTTTGTGTCATGCGTACTGAAGAAAACTTAATTTCATACGGCGACGTAATTAGGAGATAAAAATGCATTCTAAAATTAGGATATTAGAAAATATCAAATTTTCCGAGTCGGTTGGCTTTGTTTCTTAACCGAAATTCTGGAGATGGAGCAGGTAAGGTCTCAATGTTCGAAATTTCGAAAATGTGACTATAAAAATCATGTTTCTGTGTAGGAGCAGAAAATCAACGTCGACTGATTCGACATAAACTACCTGAAAGTCGGTACTGGAAAAACACAGCTGCTTCTATTACCAGGAATGTTGGGGAAAATAAAATTGCATAATTAACTCAAGAAATGAGCTCCATTTGTTAAAGCGCGTAATTTGAATTATTTTCAGGAACTATATGGACGGATTTTAAGCCCCAGATAGAGAATCTGAGTCGGTAGGACTTCACCATCGTTGCCTGGGATCCTCCAGGGTGCGGAAAGTCTTGACCTCCGGATCGGAACTACACTGTGGACGTTTTGAAAAGCGACGCAACTTACGCTTACGGTCTGATGCGCAACCTGGGATTTTCCAAATTTTCCGTTCTTGGTTGGAGCAGTGGTGGAATTTCCGGGCCTCTATCTGACTGCGAATCATCCCGAGGCTGTTGAAAAATTGATCGTGTTTGGAAAGAATTCGTTCATTTTGCCAAACGAGTTTGAGGTTCTCAAATGTATAATCTTTCGTGTTTGTGAAAATGCTTGTGAGGAGACTTAAAAATGGTTTTACGTTGCAGTTCTCGGCGACGTGAGCAATTGGTCGGAACATTTGAGAGCGCCGCTTGTCGAAATTTATGGGCATGATCACCTCGAGAAAACTTGCGCCATATACATCGACAATATTATCGATTTGTACAAGAAGAAAAAAGGGGACGTTTGCAAAGCCATTCTTTCAAAAATCAAGTGTCCAACTCTTATTGTTCATGGGAGGAAAGACCAAGTTGTCGGTAAACACCATGCGACGTTTCTGAAAAATAACATCGCGAATTCTACGTAAGTTGAACATTGTTCATTACGATCCAGCGTCATTTTAGTATTTTTTTATTCGAATTTTTCATCTTTTGCTGTTTCGGCTCGAATTTTTTGACGAGGGCGGACACGATTTGCATTGACGCTTCCCTGGACGGTTCAATAAATTGGTCGTTGAGTTTTCAACCAAAGGACCTTTATACTAAAATTCAAATTAATATGTTATGCCCGGGGACTAATTATAAATAAATGTGCAAGTAGCTACAGCAACCTTGTCTCACATTTGTGTTTGAGCCGAGAAAAGATTCCCTCGTCATTCTGCAGTATAGTTTTTAATTCTTTCAGAAATAATGTATTGACTCACTGTCACTTTTATTAATAACTGTCACTGTTATTCTAGGTTTCGCATTAATTCCCGAGCATAAGTTGCATCCTATTCCATAAAGTCCAAGGTGTAGTTTCGATCCGGAGGTCGAGATTTTCCATACGCTGAAGGATCCCACGCACCGATCGTGAAGTCCTGCCGACTCAGATTTTCTATCTGCGGCTTAAAATCCGTCCATATCGACCCTACAAACAATTCAAATTTTGCACTCTAACAAATGGCAGCATAACGAATAAATAATCGATGAAATCAGCCTTCTACCCGCGAATCCTGGTAACAAAAGCAGCGGTATTTTTCCAGTGCCGACTTTCAGGTAGTTGATGTCAAATCCATCGACGTTGATTTTTCGCTCTTGTGCAAAAACATAATTTTTTCAGTCACATGGTTACGACATTTTTTTATATTAAGATGTATCTGAAGAGTTTCCAAATTAATTGAGGTCGTGGAAAAATTCTGAAATACCTTGGGAAATTTCGCATTTCGCAGCATTGATTTGGCAGGAGTGACTTGAAACTTAAAAGACAACATGATTGTTGTGTCAGTCTTGTCTCATTTTTATCACATGGTTTCAGAGTCCAGAGTCCAGGCTGGAATGTAAACAACTCAAAGTATTTGAGTCGAGCGGTCGATAAGGCAGGTCCGAATTACAGCGATTTGGTTTCATCAATTTGCACAAAACGTTACAGGACGTCTTATAAATCAAATAATTTATTTCACATGTAGTATGGCTCCTCTCGTCCGTAAAATGTCACATATTCGCCAACAAATTCATTTATGCGCACTTGGTGCACTGTGTATTATGTTCCTATTATAATTTATTCTGACTAATGATTTACAGAAAACATTAAATTTATCACTTAATTTTTCACATGAAAATTAAGCTCAATCTTGCTCTATACTTAAATGCTTTCTTGTCGTTCACTTCCGATCATGTACAATTCAGTGCAACTAAAGAATAGCGACCACTGTTTAAAAAATGTCAATACTCTTTTATACAGAAAATTATTTACCACTCGAAATACTACTGTTAAATCTGAAAACATTCGAGATCCAATACAAACAACATTTAAAAAGATATACTGCAAAATTACCCGGGAAACTTTTCTTTACTTAAATGCAAATGCGAGACGAGGTTGCTATAGCTACTCAAACATTTATTTATAATTCGGGCCAGGGCACAAAACATTCATATGAATTTGAGTACGAAGGTCCTTCCTGTTCAATTAATTCAGCGAGCAATTCTTAGAATTTCCCAGGGAAGCGTAGATGCAAATTGTGTCCGCCCTCGTCGAAATATTCAAGCCTGGAAACCAAAACATCAAACATTTGACTCAAAAAAATAGAAACTAAAGCTGGATTGTAAAGTAAAATGTTCAACCCACGTCGAATTCGCAATTTTCTCTTTCAGAAACGTCACATGGTGTAAAAGCACAATCATGTCTTTCCTCCCATGAACAATGAGAGTTGGACACTTGATTTTTGGAAGAGTGTCTTTACAAATGTCCCCTTTTTTCTTCTTATACAAATCGATAATATTGTCGATATAAGTGGCACACGTTTTCTGAAGGTGATCATGTCCATAAACTTCAACGAGCGGCGCTCTCATATTTTCCGACCAATTGCTCACGTCGCTGAGAACTGCAACGTAAAACCATTTTTAAGTCTCCTCAGAACTGTTATCAAAAACTCGAAAAATCATGCATTTGTAAATCTCAAATTTTTTTGGCACAACGATCGACATTGATTTAAAAAGGATCAATTTTTCAACATTCAAATTAATATTGTACGCCCAGGCAAAAACTGTAAATAAATGTTCAAGTCGGAAAAAGGTTCTCTAGTGATTTTGCAGTATATTTTTTCGAATGTTAAGTGGTATTACATGTCGAAAAGGTTTAGATTTAACAGCTCTGTCAAACTTTTGTGTTAGAATTGTAAAAACTTCCCCTATTAATTTTACAGTATATTATTTCCCAGCGAATTATCTGCATTTTGAACAGTGGACAAACGCAGGTAACCTGCGGATGAAAAGCCTTGTAGTCATAATGATCGTAAAGGGTGCAGTTGTATTTTAGACACAAACACAGGCCGCGTTTTACGTGCTTTCTGACGGTCAAACCACTGGTGCTGCAACATGCTGCAAACATTGTGCTCGGCGTATTCAGAGACAGGTGTTGTTACTTCGGCGCGCAATGCACTATTATCAAGATTCGGCGATTGAAAGTGAAAGACGGGAAAGCATGTATGAAGCAAACATAATTTCACCTCTTGCAAATTTTTTTCGTACTGCAATTTTACAACTTTGAAAAACAGTACAAAATAAACATGTGACAATGCACGATATACAATTTGCGTGACGTGGAATCGAGAATGCAAATTAATAGTTACAGATTCTACTTCCGGTATATAATCGATTCTAGCTAAGAATAAATTTGATCTTTTCTTCGATTTGTTTTGATGAAAAATGCGTTGATATCGTATCTTGAAATTACTGTTGCTCTACATATCCTTTCATTATTTCAATGCACGGTAGGGGAGAGTCGGCAGCCTTGGGCCGGAGTATGCCTTGGGCCACCCGTCTTTTTTCAAAAATTATTATAGTTAAAATCTTGAATTTTTTACAGGGAGTAGGGAAAGTGATTTTAGTAATCTTAGTTCAAGTTCCATCGTAAAAATTAGATTTGTCTTCTTGAAAAAAAATATACCTCATTTTCAAGGGACCAAAGTAAATTTTTTGTCAACAGTTTTTCTCTAATAGAATTGATTAAACCTAATTTTTATTTTGAAAAAATGAATC
>JABFQM010003907.1:0-10618 GCA_022816865.1 Zelostemma sp. ZL-2020
AAGATACATGCATTTGTTTAAAGAATTGTTGACCTTCTTACTGAACAAATGCATGTATCTTTTCGGCAAATGAATATTTTCCAAAACGCCACGGTCAAGTTGTTGCAAATAGTCCCGTGAACAATATGAATAACCGAACATGCAAATTAACTAAGAAATAAACATTTTTCTTTCAAAAAACTGTTAAAATTTTCAATTGTTCGTCGCGAGCATTTTTGTACAATTTTTTCACTCGCGTCTTTTTTTTCATGAAGAAAAAGATATTGTTGAATAAATTATACTCACATATTAAATGTAATGAATTATGTTGCTTTATAAATATTTTTTTCAATTCGCCCTTGCATTAAAGTATCGATCCACCTTAAGTTAGTACTTGAAAAATTGGCATTTTAATTTGTGTGCGGGTTAATTACTTCCGGATCAAGTTTGGAAAAATTGTCACGGATTTCTATTTTTTATTTGTGGCGTTTCTCTGTCTTTTTTATTGCCAGGGTAAATATACAAATGAGAGGTTGCATTGAATTCATTACTCGATGTAATGAACTTGAAAGCAACAATTTCCATTGTTTGGCAACAACGCGAAGCTCTTTGATACTTAACATTAAATGGCATAAATTTGAAAATCTGTAATGATTCGAACAATGCGGCGTAATTATTTGGTATAACAAGTGCCCTTGATTTCAACTGCTTGACTTTTTCAGCGGTTCTACTCGAAGTAACGTTGAAATGAAAATGTTTGCTGTTCATTTTCATTTTCCGGCACTTTTATGGTGAAAAATCGGATTTTGCAAATCGCGATTCGAAATTTAATTTTCGACTTTTTGGAAAACTGAATTTTATCTGTTTTTCTTTGATTTTATTGGATTTTACGGAATTCACCTGCGTTAATGTTAATTTACAAGTCATTATAATATTGAATAATGCCCTCGGGGTTGTATAAATTACAATGTTACGCATGATTACATTCGAATTAATATTCCGAAATAATACACGATTTTCTTTGTTGCAATAATATCTCGGGTTAACGGACAGCGACGTTTGTCGAAGCAGAACTTTAGGGCATCGATCGAATTTCACTCCGACTTTGGAGTAAAATTTCAGTATAAAGGTGAAAAAATTCATCGGCGCGCTTTCAAATTTGCCGCGCAAAAAGACGAACGATCGATGCGCCATCTACAAACAAAATGGCGCCGCCTCCACTTTCAAATACGATCCTTATTGCATTTTCGTATTATACTTCGCGAATAATGAATGAGAATTTGTATCTTAATTCTTCATCAGAGAATTTAAGAACACCGGGAGAAAAACTTTCAGGTGAAATTCGAAAAAAACGTCGTAATGCGTTGTTAGGGATCTTGTTCCGCTCGTTACTAAAAATAGCCGAGACCGCGTGGTTTACCATAAATAATTCAAAGGTTCCATAATCAATAAAGTGTAACGCTGCGTTTAAATTTAAACTCTAAAGCAAACGCAAATTCGAACACCATTTCTTGCATTGCTTTACAAATAAACAAAACAAAATTCAACCCTCGAATTATCCCCCCCCCCCTCCCCTCCCCAACCTTGACACAATGATGTGATTAACAATAAATAAACTCCGATTCCCCGAAAAAACCGCAAATTCCGAAATCGATGAAAAGCGAATGAAAAAAAGTAAGCGCAAGGTTATCGCGGGAATTTTTCCTTGATCTTTCCCATCCCTGTCCGACAAGCGCGCGTTCTCCGTTTGTCAGTCGATAACATGGGACACGCTTATGGAGCAGCTGATAAGAACTTACCCGTTCATCCTGGCGCGAATTCGTCGTGACGAGAACGTCGACGTCGCGACGTGACAGCCTGGAACGGCACCACGATCACGCTTTCAAAACAACAGGTTGCATGTCAAGAACTCGCGCAAATATGGCGGACCTTTCGCGAAAGGTTGCTGGGGGTGGGAAATAGGGGATGGCACCGTGACCCAAGGCGCGAGCCGTCAGACGTTTTTCCGACTCGAATGCGGAAAATACGCAAAATTGAGTCGGCGAAAATGGTCGGGGACGCGGGAAAAGTCACCGGTGAGGTTTCGCGAGCTGTCGCGTGACGTGACTCGGTTTTCGCGGTTCGCAAAAAGGCGACGAACGAGCATTCGCGACAATCACGACACACCGGCACACGATGCACAGTCTGCTCGCACCGCGTCGCTTGTGGCGACAATTTGACGTGACGGGCGCGGGGTGCGCTGTCGGCAACGACGCGACCTGCGACTCGCTCGGCAACAAAGCTCGAAATTTGAATTTCGAAATCGAACTATTTTAAACAAATTTTATTTTGAATTAATTGAGGATTCGGGAGCTTCAAATTTTCGGTGCAGGCAATATTGGGGGATAAAATGAAATGTTTTTTGTATTTTGTTTTAGTCGTGATGAAACAAAACAAATTGTTATCCGTAAAATAAATAGATCGATCGAAAAGTACTTGAGTATTAAAAGCAACGAAATAATGATTTAAATCGATAACGATATTAACTCGTAATCAGCATAAAATATAGAAACAAAACATCGGAAAACGTCAAAGTCGAACAAAGTAAACACTCGAGAATCGATGTTTTCCAGTAGCTTGACGTACATTGAATTTGTTCATCCATGAATTTTCACTGAGCGACAAATAAGAGAAAATGAAAAAAACAATCTGTTCGATAACAAATCGTTGCGTATCGCAATTTTTCTCCGTGAAACTGACGCAAATCATTGTACGCAGCTTCTTAAATACATACATGATTATTTAGTTTCGAACTATTATAAACACGATTATTTATTTACCGAACTTTGACCGGAAAGAATTGTCCTAAACTTGCGTTTCTCTAATATATGAAATTTCAGAGAGTCCGGAAGATGAACAAAGAGTAAAATGATGCCCCGGCAAGCAATTAGTTTCGCCTCAGCGAGTTCTAAATGCGGAGACTCGATAACCAGGAACGTAGACGCTCCGAAGAGGATCCTTGCATCCTTGAATGAGGAGCCCAGCGTCGCCTGAAAATCTCCTGCGGATTAATTCTGCTCCCCTGGCCCTTGTCGCCAGTTTTCTTATTAATATGCTAATTTTGTGCAAGCCCCGCAGACCATCAGTCGAGAATTATGAGCTTCGCTTTCGTTACATTTTCGATACAATCTGCAAACTCGCCCGGGATCACGTGTAATGCGATACACCATCGATCAGGGAAACATGGCGTGCATGGCAAAAAGACCAGATCCTGTGGGAACCTTTTTGGACTGACCATCAGATTTCATAGCCCACCTCAAACTCGCTTTCCGAAACCCTCAATGCCTTCTATTTCAACGCGCGCCGATTATTCCCCAGTTTCCTGAATTTCGCTTTTCTTCGTGAAGAATTCAGGAAGTTGAACCGTTCCAAACTCTTCCGAAGACTTTTCTGAGTTTGGGTTCTTTCCTAGTCTTCAGCGCGTTTTGGAAAGATGGAAATTAGGAAGAGATTGTTTGGAATCCAAGATCCTTGGATGGAGAAGCCATTTTGTAGCCAACGTGCATCGCGAGCACTTGAAGGAAGAAGGGAATGGAGGAGAAGAGGAAGAAGACACGGATAAAGTGGAAAACGGTTTACGAGTCATTCCTGACTCTGGTTCCAGAAATATCGGGATTGTATGATGCTTCATGAGTGCCTAATCAGCCGCCCTTCGTTAATCCCCTGGAGGGTGAAAAGATTTGCCGCTTCAGTAGGTTTGAAAGAAATCTCTGCGTTCTCAGGATCAGGCAGGTATATGGCGAAGAAGCTTGGAAGACCTTAAGTGCCTGGAACTCTGCGGCCGCGGACCCTTCCCACCGTAATTGGAGCACGTCACGCCAAAGGTTTCCTGCCCCATTTTTACGGCCTTCGCTACTCTTTTCTCTGCACCATCCACAGCCATCTCACCGGGCATAAAGATGTGTAAACCGCGTCATGGTGTTCGTAAAGAATGCATACTCTTTTTACACCTTGTCAAAAGATCAAAGAAAAATTCTAGTCTCTAATCTTCTCTGCCGAATCCATCCAATCAAAGGCGATCTTTCGAATTTTGAGTTCTTCTAGGTTTTGAAAGCAACAATCGGTTTATTGTTAAGCGAATGAGAAGAGACAATTGATTTTGAAACCGATGAATCGAGGATCTTTGAATTCTCTTCGTCTAAATCATCTTGACGATATTTTAGAAGCTGCAATGATCTTGGGATTGAAATCTTCGTTTGACAGAACTTTCCAAGGATTCGAATCTTCCAATGCGAGTACTGATTGGTCACGCTTCAGCAGGTTTGAACACTTTTCGTCCTGATCAGCAAGGGAAGCATGAGATGATGGCAAGTAAAGCCTACCGGCGTCTGATGGGTTCCATGGCTTTCCTTCTCTTCTTCCCATAAGATTCTGGGCCCGATGGAAGAAACGGAATTAAACCCATTGGTTATTAGGCTTGTATGAACACATCTCAATGGTCAAGCAACCTCAAGATGGCGGACCAGGCCCAACTTTCGGGCCTCACCTTCCCTCTAAATCTCAGATTTAAATTCTTCACTGGGCTCTGAACTTCGAATTCATTTCTGTGAATAGAAACTTTTGTAGATAAGCATTGTTTCTTGCTCGACTGAAAATTTGGATCTATTCAAATACAAAACGTTGACGATAAAACGCAAATTCATTCGTTATCTGAGATGAAAGACCTTGCAAATGGAAGAGTTCTAGTGAAACTAGTCGAGGAAGGGTAAAAGTGTCGAGCGTATACAGATACGAGTGTAGATTGTCGAGAATAGGACTGCATAAGAAAATCATGTGTGGATGAATGAGAGGACGAATTGTTGTTGTGCGATTCGCTACCACTCGGAAGACTCTTGAGATGTTTGGCCTCACATGATCGGGAGACTATGCCGCTAAAATACATCCTTCGAGAAGCCGGATTCGAGTGCTCCTCTTCAGCTTTCGCACGCCAATCGATATCACACATGGTTTCCATAGCTTTTCGCGCTTGTAAAACCTTGGAGCAGTACTCATCCACTTCAATAATCAGCCGATATCTTAATTACGCGTTCAAAAACACGAGTAATTGCATTGATCCTAATCATTTTTAAGAAATGTGTGTCAGGTATTGTTTTTTTATTCGTACTGTTTATAATTTAATATTAATGGAATGAGATTTAAGAAGGTGAATTTCAAGGGTGAAGAAGCAGGTTGAAATGTCGATTCGTCGAGTTCTGGAATTTATCGATTGTGTGAAATGCTTGGGGGGATTGAATTCAATGAATCACAGTTAATCACGAAGGTTAATTTTGGTTAGGTTAGGTTATCTTAAAAGACAACCTACTGCCTTATCCTAGAACCCCCATGAGCTTGTTTATCCATTCACTGCTTTTGGCGCTTAGATTCACTATTTCATCCGATCGTTTCTGAGACGTTTGCGGGTATTAATAATTTATGGAGCACTTCGAAAAAACGGAAATAACATGTACGTCGTCAAATTGAAACAGCGAATAATCAAACAACGCGATCCAACGTTTGAAATCGGAAGAAAAAATTGTTAAAGTCCCGGTACCAATTTTAATTACTGACCATTCAATAGCCCCATGTTTTCTGCATAATCTGAACTTCATCGATCTATTTCGGCTCCAATTATTCCCATTGATTTAATAGTTTCAAATCTGCATTTTCCGTTCGGTTCGTGAACCGTGTCACGTTACAAAACGCAGATAACTCGAGTACAGAAGCGCAGCACGTTTAGCAGCGGAGGATGACGACCTCGCGCTCTTTAATTGTCACCATCACGAAATTTCGCGGACGGCCGCGTCGGATTCTGGAGAAAGGCAAATGCCGACAGGCTTTTCTCCCGGCTACAAACTCCAACCTACCGATGCTCTCCTGTTAACAAGGATATCACTTTTCATTTTTTTCATATCTTGATGTCACACCGCGACGACATACGCCGCAAAAACGGACTCCGTTTCTCTTCCAGCAACAACGAACCAAAACTTTCGAGCCGTTTCCCTCTAAAACGTCTTGAAAGTTCGCGAAGCGTGGACTTCGTAAACTTTCCTTCCCGATCCACGCATAATATAAAAATTCGCAAAATAATCGTTCATTCGCTGTCCAATCGGTAAAAGCGCACGAAAATTAAGCTCCGCGAATGCGGGCGGGGAAATTTTATCAGCATCGCAACAACGGGGAATGAATGGAGTAAAAAATTCAGCGCCGAAAAACGCCGATCCTGCCATCCGATGAAATCCTGATAAGTGGTGTATCGCGATTCGCCGCGACTCATCACGCCTATTCGCGCCCTCGAATGACGAATACACTTGATCCTTGTTATAAAACGTCAGCAGAGTTTGCAGTTGTATTTTTATTGGAAAGCGTTCATGATTGTCGGAACGATTTATTGTAATGGTCATTAACGTCTGTTTAAAGGAAGTACAATGTTAACGTAATTCAACATCAGTCAAGCCGAGCGCAACACATTACCGCACGTGCCACCTTTACCGAAAGCTGTGTCCCTGGTCTCGGTTGTATCGCGTACGAATTCCATTTGGTTCATGGCCCACCGAGACATCGTCCTTGCCGTTCTTGAATCCTGGTTTTAGCTGCATCCCAAAATTCTGGAACACGCCTCTCCCGGTCACTCGCGACAGTTTGCAAGAACCGCAGAGTTTCGACTCCTGCAACGGAGCCCAAGGACTCTGCAGCCGGAGGGATTTGTTTTTTGTCCTGCCCGCGCCAGGACGAACTGTCCGACTGCCACTTCCTGGTCCTCGTGTTCCCTTACTACACTTGTTTACCGCTGTCTTGTCTTCAGGGTCTCTTCCACGCCCTTTCGAACCCGGCATCGCGTTCTAAAAACGAAGGAGAAAAAAAGGAGAAAGCATGCCCCTCGTCTCCACGTCCGCGCCCAACGAAGCGCGGAGTTCTTGGGTCGCGGCCACGACGAGTCCGCCTACGTTACGCTCCTTCAGCGAAATTATGATAATTCATCTTGGAACCTCACCCTCGACCTTCTAGGATCCTGATCTTAACCGATCGAATCGATAAAACAGCTTGGGCCGCGCTCCTAAACCAAAAATCAGGGTTTCCAAATTTCCCGATGCTTGGGTTTCGTTCAAGAGCGTTTTTGAGTCGCGTGCAAATTAACGGAATCTTCAATCGCGAGGATCGCTGTAAATTGAGGAAAATGCATCCAACTTTTCCTTTTTTTTTGGCTTTTGGCTCGAACCTTTTCATTGCAGCAATTTTTAGAATCTTGAGTGAAAAATGCAATTACAAAAATTACGAAAATCGATTTATGGAAGGTTCGGACTTGGTAATTGAATTATTAATTACACGCTGTTTCTGTAATTAGTGATTACAAGATTTTCTTTCGGCTCGAATCAATTAGTTTTTTACAGCAACTAATTGATTAAGTAAAATGTGTTTCAGCGCGCAGATGGGAAAGTAAAGGGAGAATTACATGCGCAGTGTAAACAACTCGTTGTTACATCGACGTAACAGGGTATTAGGTCGACGGAAGAGGTTCCAGCGCGGGAAACAGAGGAACATATTGCGAATAGAGGAGGTAAAACTTTCTCTTTGTGCATAGGGATCTATGGGCCAAGAACGTTAGATGGGAAGCACACGAGAATTCGTCTCTACTATCCAACGATGCAACGCTACGATTTCCCTGATTACGAGCTTCAAATCGACGTTAATCTTTACTGTTTTTATCAAGCAGTATGAACCAGTTTTTTTGTTTCTTCAAGGGTGTTTGATTAAAAGCATTTAAGGTAGTTTTTCCGCCACAGAAACATTTTTAATTGGCACTACTTATGAATAACATATTTCTAATTAATTACGCAATGCAAAGAAGCTGAGAAAACTTTGATCGAGGTCAGCAATTATTACGGGAAACATAACCAAGCATTTTAACACCGTTGTTTTTGTTGTAGTTTATGAACAGGCCATTTTGTGGATGTTTGAAAAATGATATTTAATTTTTCGATCGTTTCGAAAATATGTACGCGGGAATCATGAAAAACTGCAGATTAAAAAGGTGGAAACAACTTGTTTCTCTTTGGATGGAGGAATGGCGAAGATTGGACTTTGTAAAAATGATAAAATTTGTAAAAGAGACGTTACTTTGGACTTTGAACTGCTGTTTGTTCTATATAGAACGGCGCGTCTTGCAGGGCTTGTGAGATACGCAATAGCGTAAAGCGCCGCCGCGTGGCGCATCCGAGCACTACTAAAAGTCTAAACTTGCGCGTTATAATTATTTTGAAAGGGTGTAACTAATGTAACCTCAAAAGGTGAAGTTTCGGCTTTGTTTCTCTGAATAACTGTAAACATTTTTATTACGAATAAATAAAATAAGTCGATAGTTTAACTTTTATTTCTTCGTCGCGACAGATCTCTGAAAATTGAACCATGAAAACTACTCAAGAACTTTTTTTTGCGTTATAAGGATGCTTCCTCGACCGTATATATCAAGACGGATAATATCGTGACGTAAGAGGTTTCGTTCTGACTCAAATGGGTCGTTTGTAAAGTGAAAAAACGACGAAGAAGAGGTGAAACCCTTATCTCGATGTCCATGAAAATCTTGAAATTTTATTACGAGGGAAAAATTGTCGTTTCGATCTATTCACAAGCAAAATTGTGCCAAAGTTTTCCTACATTTGATGCGCTTGTTAAATTATCATGAATCACTAAATTAGGAATGACTTTAATCAATCAAAATTTAGATCTAGGCTCAACAAAATGTTTTGTTGAATCGAACAAAATGTTTTCTGCAAGTTCAGCGGCCTGCAAATTGGCCAACTTAGGGAGCATTCTCGGGGAGGTAGACTGCAGTTCTCTTTTCGGAAAGGACGACGACGTTTCGTCGACGTCGGCGGATAAACTGGGAGGCAGCGGAGAGACTGCGAGCGTCGGGAGTCTGGCGTCTTTGAACTCCTGGCGCATCCTGTGATCCTGTTGAAAATGCGTGGGCGCGGTCTCCCCGAGGGCTGGCCATGCACCCTTCTCGGCCACGCGAGCTCGTCCTTCGCCCAACCCTCGCGCGACCTCGCGCGACCTCTCACCCAGCCTACGATGCAAAACGCGCAAGCATCGCTCCCGATCGTGCCGATTTTCAACCGCAGCTTCCACACCCTCGTCACCCACGCAACAGCTCCATTTACGCATGTGCCCTCGACTAAATAACGCTCTCCCCCTCGCCATTTACGAGGCTCATTCTGCAAAGCCGTTTGTCCGCTTTGTCTTCCCAGCCTCCTTCCTTTGCCTTCCCTGCCCAACATTTTATCCCGCTCTCACTCCTGAGCCTGTCGGGGATCGTGGTATTCAACCCACATTCCCAGTGGGAAGGAACTTGGGCGTTATTTGTTCCAATGCACGATTTTATGAAAGGGGACGCAAATTTAGGGCGAATCCCTTCGCGCATCAGTTTCGACGATTGTAAAATGCCGAGTGCCGGAGTCCAGCGGCGCAGGAATGTCAATGGCGCGAAGAGTTTCGTTCGCGCGAAATTTTACGAACAAATATCAAATTTAGAAAACATTTTAACTTTTTTGTCACTTTCGCGTACGATTTCGTAGGGGAGAGTGGGGAGTTGTGAGATGGGTTTCGTTTTTGAGACATAACTACCATAAAAATCCATATTTTGAAAATCTGTAAAGTAGAATCTTTAGTAGACACAAAAAAACAACTTTTGGCTTGAGCAGTTTGTTGAAATTCATAACGGTTAAACAATTTTATCGTGCTCGTAAAAATGTATCTTTTTGTGAATTTTCAAAAAAGGTAGGGAGTTGTGAGATACGACTCGAAATGGAAGTAAATGATATATTTTGATGATTATTCTTTATTGAAGTTGTGAAAAATGAAAATTAAGATTATTTCGAGGAACAATTTGTTGAAAAAACGACCCTGTAAATTGGCACACTTCAACACAAAAAATCATGAAAACTACTGAAATCACTACAAAATTGCATTAAACGTTCAAATTATGCATAAATAATGCGAAATACGCATGAAAGATGCGAACACAAGTTGAAAAATGTAAAAAAATGGAATGTTGTCTCACAATTCCCCATGTACTACATTATCAAAATGACAAAAGATTATACACAAATCGAATAATCATGAAAAATTCTTTTCGTGTCGAAATTTAATCCACCAGTAATAATTTTAAATAAATTTACATTTGCAATCAACTTAAAAAAGTAATTGAAAATACCACAAACACAAATGGTCGAAAAAACTTTCCAAAACAAATGTGAACCAACAATCTAGAGAGACGCTTAAAATGAGTGTGGACGCGACAAGTGCTAATTAAAAAGTGGGATAATGTCATGAAAAACAATTAATAATCCTTCGCACACTGATAAAAAAGTTCTATTAAAAATTACAAGAAATCTTATAAAAAGTACCATACTAATGCAGTAACCGGTGGACGACGTGCAAGTATGGTAGAAATTGAAATTTGGTATTGTAAAAAATATTGCATACGTAACTGAATTATATCCCGGTCAAAAATTTCTCAGATATGACCATACATGAGCATATATGGCCAAATTACATATATGATCATATATGAGGTTGTCATATATGGCCATATATGATCATATACGGTCATATATGGTCATAT
>JABFQM010003908.1:0-10618 GCA_022816865.1 Zelostemma sp. ZL-2020
AATTTTTTACAAAAAAAATCTTCCCTATCTCCGTCTACTAGTAATTACCATTTCGGTAAACGAGTCGAGCAAGAGCAAGTTTTTCTTCTTTTATATCATCGAGACCGAGTTATTAGCGTTTACTTTTACTCGATCTCTTACAAAGCGAATTTTCGACTAGTCGTGACTTTTATTATTAGCCGACGTTACTGACATGGTGCTTGACAAAATTTGTCTTTTCTATATTTAAAACGAAATTTGAATTGTTCGCTAGTCGAATGCTCCCAGTAATGGGCAATTTTTTTTTCTAAGCGGAGCCAAACAAAGACGAACTTGGCCATTACTGGAGCATTTACCTTAAATGTTTGTCGAGCGCGAGGCCTGAAACGACGTGCGCGCAGAGTCGAAAAGCTGAGACTTGGTGAACAATAATCGAGTACCTACGGTCATCGTGCTTTTCTCTCGCGCAAAGTCTTGAGCAAAAATAACCGACTTTTTTTCATGAGTTGATTGTTTCGTTATTTGTAAGAATGAGTTCCAAGACTTGACGTTGGTGCCATTCGTAGTCGTGATATTTCTTGGCGGTGGCGGCAGCAGCAGCAGCAGCAGCGACTAGGGCGAGTAGGTGAAAGCGTGTAGCAAGAGACGAACTTGAGCAGTAGGCGGTGCAAATAAATTCCCTGCCGAAGGGGAAGCCAGTTGCATTCTTTTTTACATGTTTCGCATCCAAGTTGCCGCTTTCTTGAAAGCCTAAATATGATGAATGCAATTGGAATGACTCGGCGGAAGTTTTTCGCGATGGAAGCTGTGTTGTACTGGACACTCAGGAAATAACGATATACATACATACTTTTAGTACCGGGTCCACAGGGTCTATCGGTATAATATTATCTATAGGATAAACTTGTCGAATTTGCGAAATCGAGACGCGCGTGCCGCCCCGCACCATGACTTTTTCGACCGACATTAGTCACGATTTGTACATATTTTGTTCGCTTCTTTCTTGAAATTTATTCTTAAAATTTGTCAATCAATGATGCTTAATTTAGCTGATAATATTTCACATTTCGTTTGTAAAAATGTCACGAGAATATTCGCAGCAAGTGCGCGGGCTGTGGAATTGCGCATTTTTGTTTTTCTGTACTACATACATACTTCTTGTTCGTTGAGAGCGTGATTTTTTCTATCGGCTCTCGAAAGACTGTGAAATACATGACAATGTAGGTATGTAATGTGCTTCGTTCGAACGCCCAAATGTAAATATTTTCGCTCGAGCGCGAAAAATGTTATACACACGTTGAAAATATAAATATATTTTTTTTATTAACTAGAGGCGTTATGTTTTATTTGTCAACCACATTTCGTTAATTCGTTGGATTCGTTTTCACGTTTCTCCATTCTTTATTTCGATTATACGATACGATATTTAATCATCGAAAAAATAATAAATTATCATACTTTGAATAACGAAACATGGCCAATTTATTCGAATGCCTCGTGCGATAGCGCTTTGCTTGCTTCTTTTTTTTTCCTTCGCAAGGATACGGAAAAAAAGCGTCCTTGGAATTTGCGTCGTTTTCGATGGCGCGCAGTACTCGCGCGTTGCATCTTAATTATTGTTTGATCGGTCTTGGAACGCGGCATTGTTCGCACTATTTTTTTCATGCACCAAAGGCCAACTCGAGAGAACAACGCTCGAATGCTCGTGATGCGTGACCGGAATAATATAAGAATCTCGAATCAACAAATTATTCTTTCGAGAGCAGTTTCACATTTATTTCTATTTCGTCCATCGATCATTTACTTGGAAAGCGAGAGATTGTCGAAAAAAGCAGCAGTCTCTCTCTCTCTGGTGTCTGGTGAGCGCGGAGCGTAGGTCTTCATCTAGACCAGCCTCTTTCCCCTTTCATTGTCCTTTCATCGTGTATACCAACGGAACTGTGTACATTTTAGACGCGCCTGTACACAGCCGGAGTGTACCCAAGCGACGTCGTCGGAGGTTCGAGGAGCCGAGAATCGAAGGGCTAAAGGCTCGGCTGGCAGCGTTTCCCTCTCCTTCTCTCTTCTTTCGCCCGTCTATCCTCCCCCCCCGTTTCCTCGAGAGAGCGAGAGGGCGCCGCGTCAGTGTTCAAGCAGCACGAAAACCTGAATTTCAACCGTCTACCTATAGAGGACCCGACGACCTCCCGAAAGTTTAGCCCGAAAACTCCCGCTTCGGCGAAGCTCCCAAGCAAACCAAGCAAGCCAAGCAAGCCAAGTGGCTTTCATTGCTGCTGCTGGCTGCCGTTACAAGTCCGGCCCGGCGTTGCCAGTTTCAAAAATAAATCCGTACAACTCTCTCGGGGCTTCTTCTTTCCTTTTTTTTTCCTTCATCATCCGTGTGCTTGCTCGAAGAATATGCACGCATATTCGTCGAAGGAATTATCTACAAATGAACGCGAATTACACTTGCTTTCCATTTCTCGTTACGGATCTCGGAGGAAATGGAATGTTGTGTCGAGATAAAAGATAAGTTCCAGAAAATTAGTTGGATGCGAAAAAAATTTGACGACGCGCATGCGGTTGATTAAAATGT
Source organism: Zelostemma sp. ZL-2020 (assembly GCA_022816865.1). Classification (NCBI taxonomy): domain Eukaryota; kingdom Metazoa; phylum Arthropoda; class Insecta; order Hymenoptera; family Platygastridae; genus Zelostemma; species Zelostemma sp. ZL-2020. The sequence goes on from JABFQM010003908.1 coordinate 2,555, forward strand.
TGAATGCATTGTCTATCATCTCCCATCTATAAGACAAGAAAAAACAAGAATTATTGCATTCGCGTACTTGACGCTCAATCTTTTCGAATGAAAATCACAACTCGAACTATGAAGCCCCGACGTACATACATAGGCGTATATATACTTGTAATTCCCGAGCGCGCTCGCCTATTCAAACAGGAAGGAAGAACAATGTGCCAGGCAGCAAGAACAACAATAATTATCCGATGCGCGCGCGCAGTGCGTGGTCTCTGCGAGCTTCTTAATCATTCCGTTAAGTTCTCATATGAAATTCAAAGCCTGCCTGCACGATGCGGGTACGAAGACATGCAAACGAAGCTGCAATAGAGGAGAGACGCATGTGCGTGCAAATGAACGCGGAGAAAAACGTAATAGAGAAGGGAAGGAAGGAAGGAAGGAAGGAAGGAAGGAAGGAAGGAAGGAAGGAAGGAAGGAAAGACTGGCTGGCTGAAATTGGGCGAGGGGGGATTCGAGGGAGTGATAGGGAGGGAGGAGAGAGAGAGAGAGAGCGTTTGCCGTGCGTTGGGGGAGCGCAGCAAAGGGTCGAGAAAAGGAGAGAGACCTTTTCTCGACATACCCTAGGTTAGGTGCCATTGTAATCGATTGGAGATGCGGGAGTTCCCCTGACCCTCCCCCTCCGAACCCCGGCTACAGCGAGACCCGTTACTCATTGTCTGGCACACTCGGCCGCCTCGCGCGCACCGCATAGCTATACTACGTATATACGTATACGCATTCTCGCTGCCTAAACGTACGAGAGCAAATATGCCACCAGCACTTCCCTATCCTCATGAATTTATGCCTATTTTATACATATTTTACTCTATTGTACAAAGGTGCAAATGCTAAATGAATGACAATTCTTCGGTTCATTTGCAAAAAATGAAGGAAATTGAGTGTGAAAAGATGGCTTATTATTAGATGTACTATTACATATTATATAGTCACTACTAAATACTAGGGCAGTGCAGCGCACAAAGAAGGAACACGAAGCGCGTCAGCAGGTATCCGAAAAGACCGGTTCATTTAGAGCGGAGCGGACAGTGGCTACATATATAGGGGGCAAGGGGCAGGGACGGCAGGCAGGCAGGCAGGCAGGCAGGGTGCCGGAGAGAGAGTAGGACCCGCTGCACTGTACGAAACTATCCCAGCATTTCCGGACTAAAGTTCACGAATGAATGCGTCCGATGCATTTGGTATGAGGTATAACTCTATACCTACGTGTATATAGAGTATATACGTAACGAACCAAATACCTCTCGTTTCATTTCTACGAATCTCATTCCGATGATTATGTAGTTGCCAAAGAATCAAATCCAAAATTGACGATTTCAGGCTTACTACAAACTGGAAAACCTGCCAAAGTCTGGGAATTTGTCCATCCATAGAAATTACTATTTACTGTACGCGTTGGCAGAAATTGGCAAAAAAATACTGTACAAACGATTAGTAAACGAAAGAACAAAGTTTGTACGGAACGCTGTTCAAATATTTTGATTATTGTGGTTTTTTCTTATTCGTTGGTACAGAAAATTGGTAAATCCATGAAAAAGTTACGACGAGTCGAGTAATAATATCCAAGTATATAGTATCCAAGCCCCGTGCTGTAATTCCGATTGATGATCGTTCGTAACCGGTTTTCGGCTTTGCGAACAACATTTTCCAGCTTTATTGGGATATATTTAGATGTACATTTTTTTGTATTTCTCGGCCGCGCGCTCCGAAGCAAACGATTAATTCGCGTATAGCCCGCGCAAAGGTAAAATCCGGTTGTATTTCGGAAACGATCGAGATGTATTTGAGCAAGCCTTGGGCGGCAGGCATCGGACGAGACCTCGAGATCATCGACGAAGGGCTGGCCACGAATAGCCAACGAGGTGGAAATATTAAGAAATCGGTCAGTCCGCCGCGCACACCGGGGACGCCGAAAACAACTTTTCCCACGGGATAAAGGGGGGAAAAATTACAGTATCGTTTATCGAAGCTCGACAAATTTTGCAAGTATCGTAAGCAGCATGTCAATTTAAGATTGCCGCGTATGAACAAGTGATTTAAAAATCACTTGGATACATTACGAGAACGAGTACGAATAATGAGAAAAAAAATTATTGTAATAATTATTTTTATAAGGTGTACTGTAATCTCATCGATCGAATTCTCGTAGTAAGTAGTAGTAGCACTGGTGAGAATGACTAAAAATCATCGAATCACTAAGAAATGCATTCCGCGGAGACGTGTCCTGGTCACAACGAATGTTAACGAAAAATCAGAAAATGTTGATGCTTTGTTGACAGATTGTTGAGTTATTGTCGAAAAAAAATTGTTATTTTTACGAGTCAGCGTAAACTACTATTATTATGGATAAAGATTTTCCTCTCGATTGTTGCGCATGTATTGCGTAGCTCGATGAAATATTTTAAGAACGTTGATATTATTTTTGTAAAGCCACCCGATTGGCAGATGTATAAAAAGTGTAAATAACATACATGTTATGTACATGTACATTTCTCGAATTCTTTGCGAATCTCACTCTCCAGGCGAAAGAGTAAAAATACCAGCACATGATTTTTCATGACTTTTTCACTCTACGGAATTATTCGGAGAGCGCGCAAATGGAAACTGCTGTTTCCTCTTGAAATGTTGCGTAATATTATAATTAAGACCTGAAAAATATTGAATGAATAAGATGTAGATACGATGCGCGATAATATAGCACAGCGACTCGTTTGTTTCTTGTTAATAAGTAATTCATTACTCGGCAACTATTTCGATAATGTATATATAGGGGAGTGCACTTTAGCTCGCCGAATTCATCCTCGAAATCGTAAACACTGCCGCATTTTTTGCGTCAATCAAACTCACGTAATTGGCATACGAACGCGGCTTTTCACACGCGGTTGTAAATAAAAAAAGAGAGGCAATCTTTTCGGTAAACGAGATAAAGAGAGATGGGTAGGGAATCACATCAAGTTCGGGAGTCGAAGGATTTGGCGGAATTACAGCGCCTCCGCGGGGCTTCTGGTCCTTAATCGGAAATAATAATAATTGCACCAGTCGCGCCATGTGACACGAAAAAGAAAAGAGAAAAAAACGGTGACGCGTATCGATCCATGTATCGTACGAAAAGCGAAAAGTGTCAGGGTCGAGACCGGGCAGGTGCTATTGCATGTCGCGCCGGAGTTGAGGGGTGCTTGCCATATGTCAAAGCAACGACATTTAAATTTAGATATACGTATAGATATTATTTACGCGGACTTTTTCACTCTGGTTAATGCGGCCACGTGGACTCTTGAATTTCATTTTCTTTTTGTCCCGCCGCGTTCGCGTTCGACTGATATGGACTAATTCCGGAGGAGGCAAAACAAATGCGTTATAAATTCAAATGAATTACTTTCCATGGATATTCGCGCATCGTCGCTTTTTCAAGTAGTATAGGTAATTGTCACATCTTTTAAGCTCGATTTTTTACATTCAACTTTTTCACTCCTCCTCTCATTTCCTTTAATACACTGCAGTTGTATATGTAGTCGATAAATTACTCCTTCACGCGCAACTCGCAGAAAATACGCAAAATGTATATCGCACGAGTATATCAACTGTGCGGTTATTACCAAATATCGATCGAAACGACAACTTTTCATTCGAACAACTTTTTTTTATTTTTTCGAGATGGAAAATCGCGACTGCGCTTATATAATTAATTAAGAATGAAAAAAATTGTTATAACGTAAAGAAACGGCATTTCTACGTTTCGTACGATTGAAAAAGTATGTAGGTAGGTATATTATATTTCGCAACTAGGGAGGAAAAGTCGATTTCGGTGTTGCACTTGTCGCCTTTGATTCGTGTTGCGAATTTACATTTTTTGAAGGGATGGCGGAAAAGTACGCTATATTTCGAGCGGAGAATTCGGCCTGCTGATCGCTCCGTCTACGACGCGAATAATTGTAAATAAAAAACGTAAAAATGTTTGTTAAATATAGCACATGTTACGATTTTTAAGAAAAGTCTTGCAACTATCCCTTTCCCTTTTTTTCACCCATGTGTACCACGATTTGCTGGCCAAGTATATAAGATTGAACCGCGATGCATTTTTTTTTTCAACATCGTAGACTCGAAATTCCTCGATGATGATTCTTCTTTGAGTGAAATTCCACTCTGAATTGGTGAAACTTGATTCGAAAAGATGTAGCGTGTGAATGAAGGTGAAATAGTATAAGTATATGTAAGGGCGGGGAGGGTAAAGGATGAGGGTCGAATCCGTCACCTGTGAATAGGTATTGTGCGGGGCACGGTGAATTCTTCGAATCATAAGGAGCACTCGTAAATTCATCTCAAGGCAAAGAAAATCTCGCCGCAAAGAAAAACAGGTAGAGGTATACGCGTATATTATATGTCGGAGAAGAAGGTTCGCTTGTCTCGGCTGCTTCAGGTATATATACATATAATACGAGTATGCGTCGTTCCAGCAGCGTCGTATCGTCTATATATCCAGGCCGAAAAATTCGGCATGACAAAACGCATCAGAATTCTGTTTCTCACGGCAAGAACGCGCGCGCGAGACGAGGAGCCGCTGCTGTGTGCAGTAATTCCTCTATATTATTGACCTCGAGGTGAACGCGCGCAAGCTTTCGCCCGACAAATATTAGCAGCATCCATAAAATTAAATTAAATTAAATTCCTCTTCCGACTTTTGTTTCTTCGATAAATACAATAGTAAGTAGGGCAAGAGTCACAGCAAACTTGCAATAATTCCAAACGCGCGCGTTAAAATTGTTTCATGATAAAACCAAGTGAAATTTCGACAAGTGCCCAAAGTTATAACGACCTGCGATATCGGTTTTTAAAAAGTTGCAAAAGTTGACTAGAAAATGCTGAGAAACATGTCGAGTACTTGATCGGTAAAATGCTTTTGGAATTTCGAGATATATCTATACATTAGAAACTTGTAAGTTGGTGCATTTTTAAAAAACCCAGAAAAGTTGATCTCTTTCCAGTTTGGCACTATACATATTATACCCAGTACCTATATTTTATATGTAACGGTAAAAGTTGTCCAGAATTTCGATAACGAATAAAAGAAGCGGCAGCGCCCATATCGCTTCTTTTCGCCAAACTTGCTAAAGATCAACATCCGATTTGACGAAATTATTCGACACCATTAGTTATTTCTCAAATTCCTTCATAATTTTTCCAGTTTTAATCATGTTTCCCACGACATTTTAACTTTTACACAAAATGGGAGTATGCATTACACTTATGTACGACGCGATATCATTTAACAAATGGCGTTGCTAATTTCTGTAAATGCCATTAGGGAAAAACATATGGCTTTCTCGCCGTATCCCGGAAAAGCCATTTTTCGCCACGTTATTATAATAAAAATATACATGATGCGCGAACCGGAAGAAATTTTGAACAATTAATTGCGTTCTTATTGCTCTTGAAAGATGCATTATTATACTCGTATCTCTTTGCTATAGTCCAATAAAATGCATCCTTTTTTTACACTTTCTTTTCAATTCTTTTTTTCGAGAAGCGGCCTTTTTTCTTTCTCCCGCACAGATATGCTATATTATGCTATAAGTATTATATCGAACGAATCGACATTGCTCCAAGTCACTGACCCTTCCGGCGCGGCGCTTTTCCGATCGAAACTTCAGCAACTCGAAGAATCCTGCTTGTTTGGATAATCAACAATAACATATGATCGCAATAGAAGAAATGGCAAATTTGACAATGATTTTTTCAGCTTTTTTATACTTGGCCGATAAGATAGAACACAGATCTGTCCGACAATCGAATAGCGCGATATCAATGATTCAATTACACACGAGAGAAGTTGTTACTTTTTTTACGAGCATTTGTTTGCCGCGTGTACCCTATAGAAAGATGTTAAAAAATGTACTGGCAATAAGTCTGCTTCCTATATTTTGATATATATATATATTTATATCTATTTAAGGTATTTTCCTTACGCGTCGTTAACAAACGCATTCACGAACTTGCTTATTAATATGATGCTTAAAGAGTGCGTACTTTTAGCGAGGAGCAAACCCGCCGCTCGTAATCATCACTGTCAAACAGTAATCTCCGCTACTGATCGCTACCGCGAGCATTACTGAAATTTTATACAAATAGCTCTGAAATGCTCTTATAATTTCCGAGACTCTTGTTATAAAGAAGCTAAACAATAATAAAAACTTGTCCTAAAAACAAGTTTTACCTTTTACGCACTTTTTTTTTCCTTCCGCCGGGTAATGCGAAAAGCGCAGAAATTATGTTGGAAAAATGTTTAGCGCTTCGAGTTGATGCAATTATGCGAATAATCATATATTATTCAAGCATCGTCGATCAAGCAAAGTTGAGAGAAAAATCCGCGAGTACGTTTCTAATGGCGATATAAATAATTTGCAAAACACGTATTAGATTATTCCACGTAGAAAAAGAGTTGAGATTGTTAAGTGCAATGCAAATTTGCCTTATCGCTGCGAAAAAAAATGAAAACGTATAGGTTTCGCAATTATTTATGACATAATCCGTTTGCCTCGATCTATTCGATATGTATATAAGTAACTCGGTGGTGGTACCCGATGCACAGAGAGTCCGTATAAGATGACGATACCATTTCGGTACAGTGCTTATACATATGTCATAATCTATCAGGATGATTCTTATACTAAATTCTTAATATTGAACGACGCTGAAAAAACAGTTTGCAAGGTTCAGACTAAAAGTAAAAAAGAAGCTCTCTCTCGTTTTGCATGCCGAAGCTTCGGACGCAATCATAATTTGAGCATACAAAAAATAATTGCTTCTCCGAATTCAATTCTTATTTTATATAATATATTATGTAGTACCTACATATACATACTTTTTTTCTCTATAATAGAAATGTCAAATTATACATTCATCCTAGAAAGTTGATTTCTGGGAAAGAGATTTTTTAATTATCTCTAGCTTGTATCGAATTTTATCACAGGATATTTTGAAAAAATATTCATTATAATGAATAATTTTAATAATTATTCTTCCGCTATTGATGTCACGTCCCGAAAAAGATTTTCGCGCATCCTTTTTAGATCGCACGCACGTGTATGCACATAATATACGTAGCAAGTACGTATAATAGAGAGGAATTGAGGCACCTCTACAAGTATTTCGTCTGGCACACCCGCGCACACGCGTTCCTCGATAGGTCGATTTTTGTGCATCTTCTTCGTTTCCTCCGCTTCGGCCTCGGGCGGGCCCCATGCTAGGCCATTCGCTTTTTACTATTTTTTTAACATTTTCTTTTCTCCAATGCCTTAAAATGCAAAAATAAACGAGAGCCCGCGACGAGCCGGGCAACTACTGTCCGCGCTCCTCGCCTCGCCATTTTTCGCTAATTTTACCGAAGCAGCTGAAAAAAATTCAATATCTCTGATTGCTCGAGATATTTCGAGACGAAGGGAACTAGAGAAACAATTTTGTGAAAAAAATAAGGGACAAAATGTGAGCTATCGAAAAGGGTCGAGCGCGCGGACAATATTAAATCCGCCCGAACACGAAGCTATCGTCTCGGTCTCTACCCGTCTTTCCTCTCACTCCCGGCTGCACATTTCATCCTTTTTTATCTCCCTCGGCCTTTCTCCTGCTCTCTCTCTCTCTCTCTCTCTCTCTCTCCGAAGCGGGCGTGCGCGCGCGATCCCCTTTCGTAGTTGTTACGTACAGTCGTTCGTAGTCGCGTCGAGTTTCCCGACGTTGGCGAAATAATTGACCCGTCGCCTTCGCGGGCCTCTCCACAACTTTCTAGAGAATGAGTATTTTGGCCAAAATGCGAGGGCATTTCGAAAATGCGTACTCGAAAGATGCGCGGGATAAATTGGCAAGGGACGATTACGCGCGTCAACGGAAAAACTAGAACGCCGGCGCTTCGGCCGAAGCGACAAAACTTGCGCGACGCCTCTGCAGCTCTCTCTCTCTCTTTCTCTCTATGTCTGTATACATCTATCTAGATGCTTATCCTTCTCCCTCGCGCTCACTATAGCTCTCTCCTGAATT
>JABFQM010003909.1:0-10616 GCA_022816865.1 Zelostemma sp. ZL-2020
AGTCTAGGTTAGGTTAGGTTAGTCTAGGTTAGACTAGTCTAGTTTCGGTTAGGTTAGTTTAGTTTAGTTTAGGTTAGTCTAGGTTAGTCTAGTTTAGGTTAGGTTAGGTTAGTCTAGTCTAGGTTAGGTTAGTCTAGTCTAGTCTAGGTTAGTCTAGTCTAGGTTAGGTTAGGTTAGGTTAGTCTAGTCTAGTCTAGGTTAGTCTAGTCTAGGTTAGGTTAGTCTAGTCTAGGTTAGTTTAGGTTAGTCTAGTCTAGTCTAGGTTAGGTTAGTCTAGTCTAGGTTAGTCTAGGTTAGGTTAGGTTAGTCTAGGTTAGTCTAGTCTAGGTTAGGTTAGTCTAGTCTAGGTTAGTTTAGTCTAATTTAGTCTAGTATAGTCTAAGTTAGGTTAGGTAAGTCTAGTCTAGGTTAGTCTAAAAAATCATGAAGAAATGAAGAAATCATGAAAAATGTAATGACTTTCCGATACTTTTCTTTGGTGGAAAAAAAGCGCGGTTTGATGAAAAAAAAGAATTGTCAGCGAGGAGGATAATTCGAGTCACGTGAGGGGAAGAAAAAAACGAGCAACGATTGATGAAAAGTAAGAGCGCCGTAATTCTCAAAAGCGAGTGGTATAAAGGGAAAATAATAAAAGTGAAATAAAGTAGATCGTAAGTTTTATTAAGACCTGCCGGGAAACGCTCCGAGCGGGCTTTCCCTTTCGGAGGGAAAATATTTCGTCGTAAGAAATCTGGAAAATTGGCAAACGTGACGTGTATCTATAAAGTCGTTAACCAGATCTAAACTTGAACTTGTTCCCTCAAAACTTTGCGAACTATACCAGTTCACTTTTCAACCCTCAATTTAGGGGCTTATTCTGTAACTCGTACCAAGTGAAAGTGGTAAAAGCAAACTACTTTCCGCTCATCAGAAGAAGAACGAGGAGAAAGACGGAGAGCGCATCGATCTGCTAAAGTTGCTTCTTTATTAGCATTTTTACCCAACGAGGAAATAAATCGTAGGCTTCTTTTTACTGAATGACTGGGGCAAATTTATCCGTGTAACTGGGCCTTTCATTTACGTTATTTAATTATGTACGGTGCTCTAGTTTTTAGAGAAATTAATTGGCGATTGTGGATATAAAAAATAATTTTTCTTTTGTAGAAATCACTGATTTCTATGAGCAAATTACATGAAACGAGGATGCATTTTACACTACGTTGTGTCGTTATCGCAAACAAATGAAGTTACTTTTGTAAGTAATTGTAATTTGATTTACCACAATTTGTGGTTCGCGATAGATCGAGGTTGCAGGTGCGAACCTTAGAAATTTCATTGATTTTTACAATCTAAATTATCACAATTTCGTGGTACTCATTTTTAATAAAGATGTGAATCAACGCTGAAAATTGAGGTTTATTTAAAACGCCGAAAAAATTTCTAAATGTTGCCCTAGTCCAATTTTGTAGCACGATTGTTTATGGATCTTTTTTTTCCGTAACGAATAGATCGAAACCCAAAAAGGATCCCAGAGATAAAATTGTTAAATTTAATTTCCCGCTCTTCGACGTGGCAATAAATATCTTTATGACGACGCAAAGTTTTCCGCGAAAATAAAGATGACCAGTTGGTAACGCACCCGGCTTTAATCCATTTGGCCCTTTTTAGCTTGGTCTCTCTCTCCAGCTCGTCGTTTCCTCTTTCTCTCTCTTCCTCGTTTTCCTCTCCAGCCAAGCGTACATTCTACGCTCGACACCGGAAATTTCTCGCCGCGTGAGAGGAAAAGGGACAAAGAGAAAGGACGAGGGAGAGCGAGGGAGAAAGGGGAACGAGCCACGTTTCGCCATGAAGAAACGAACTTCGCTCGCCGTCCCTTCCGCGGGAATCGCGTTTGCGTCCATTCACGAAGCTTCGATTGAATCGGCGAAATCGAAAAAGCGCACTTTCATTAAACTTCTCCGATCCTTTTTCGTACCTCCCGAAAAAGCGTTTTTGCCGCGAGAAAATGCGATTTACCAGGTGGAATTGGACTTTGAGTCCAGTACGTTAAATCGAACGCGAAGCTCGGGTATCGTACATCTCGTCTGCCGGAGTGTTTATTTAATTCGAACGACAAAGGATATTACCGCTAGTCTTACCCGAAGCCTGGCATTGCCATTAGCCATCTATCCAGAGAGATACGCAATCGACAGAGGACAACAGCGAGCGAGGCGCAAAGGGAGTGAGACATTAGTGTGTACAGGGTGTTCAGCGCCGATGGAGAAGGGTTTTGTTACGAGGAACTGGGTCACTGAAAATATAGGGTGCTCCGGATGAAAATCCCTTGAGAGCAAACACCGCGTTTTTCGAAACTCTCTGTCGGATCAATTTTGGGATCCGTTTTCAAGAAGATCAGCGCTTGTGTAGGGAATTCGCGTCGAGAACGCTCACGGAAATTTGTTGTATTTCGCGGACATCGATTTCCAATGAATTATATAGCATCGTAAACCGAATGAAAAATTTAGGAGTAATCGTTGCTCGACGAAACAAACGAAACGATCGGATTTTTAACGCGGGAGAAAAGGTTTTTTACGTCGATTCGGGCGAATATTTTTATCGGTTCGTACGAAACTTTTGGGGATTTTGATGGAAAGACAAAACTTTTTTCTCGCTGCCTGTTTTTCTTTCGATCCAAATATGTTGAACTTTTAGGATTGCACGTGGCGTAAATAATGAATACTCTGACTGATTTTATAAACGGTTTTCTTGTATTTTAAACAAACCAAATGTTTAAATTGAGCATGCCCCGAAAAACGATTGATCAGTCATTCAATTTTTATCGTGATAAAAAGTTTCTGTTTTACTTCAACCAGAATCGATATTATTTGTAACGTTCGAATTTGTTTTTACAAGTATGAAAGGAATCAAATTTCCAATTTTCAAAAAACCATTGTTCCCCCAATATCTAATCATCAATCGAATCAAAATATAAATTTTGCAATCCAATAATTCAATATGTAGTTCCAAAAATAAATCCCGAGTTCCTAAATTCTTCAAAACCAATAAAAACTCAAAATCCCCGATGTTTTTTTTGTAATTACCACTACGTTGTGTTAATAATTACATAACTGCTTAAACATTTTGTAGACTCCTTAAAAAGGATCGCGAAACAGCGATAAAAAAAATGCAAAAAACCATTGTTCCTCCAATATCTAATCACCAATCGAATCAAAATATAAATTTTGCAATCCAATAATTCAATATGTAGTTCCAAAAATAAATCCCCGAGTTCCTAAATTCTTCAAAACCAATAAAAACTCAAAATCCGATGTTTTTTTTGTAATTACTACTACGTTGTGTTTATAATTACATAACTGCTTAAACATTTTGTAGACTCCTTAAAAAGGATCGCGAAACAGCGATAAAAAAAATGCAAAAAACCATTGTTCCTCCAATATCAAATCACCAATCGAATCAAAATATAAATTTTGCAATCCAATAATTCGATATGTAGTTCCAAAAATAAATCCCCGAGTTCCTAAATTCTTCAAAACCAATAAAAACTCAAAATCCCCGATGTTTTTTTTGTAATTACCACTACATTGTGTTAATAATTACATAACTGCTTAAACATTTTATAGACCCCTTAAAAAGGATCGCGAAACAGCGATAAAAAAAGCCGAAAATCCCTTTCCCAAGTGGCGAATTCCCCAAAAAACTCCATTCCCGCACCCCATAAAACCACGCAGCTTCCATAGCCGCGTTCGATCGAAAACGTCTTAGCGAGGTTTCGTCGCAAAATGTAGATTTTCGTCAGATCCCTCGGTGTATGTCACTGCAGCCTCACGTAACTAAAGTGTGTGCGGGATCGCCACCCCCTTCACGCTGCACCGGCAATTCTCAAATACCCCGCAGAGAAAGACGGAGATAGGTAGAAAGGAGCAAGAGAGAAAGAGAAAGAGAGAGAGCGCAAAGGAGAGAGCTGCAAGAAGCGCTCGAGGGAGACGAGAGTAGGTACCACGACGTCGATGCCAGGCACGTCTGCCTTTTGGGGCACTCTGTATGTACAGCGTACATAAACCCATGTAAACGCTCGCGTACATACGTATGTACCGCGCACACTGGGTTATACAGAGACGTTCCGCATCCATCCATCTCTCTCTTTCCCTCTTCCCTTCTCTCTATCGCTTTACAGTGCGACGTGGCGTGCGGTCTATGTGCCACATAGCGCAGTACATATATACATTTTACATATACATGTAACTCCGGTATATAATCTGACCATGTAAAGGGTAGGACCGCGGCTGGCTCCCGCGACTATGGGGTCACTTATGTATATAGGACCGACGTACTCGCCTCGCGAACTCGCTGCAGACCAGATCCATAGTTAATTACCGGCCTAATCTCTATTCGCGATTGCCTGAAACCGCTCGTAAATCCCTATCGGTCCGTTCACCGCACGCACACCGAGCTCTATATACGTGGAGCAGCAGCAGCAGCGTCTCTCCAACGAGCCCTAAAGTCCGTTGCACATGCAGAGAGCTGCAGGAGAGAGAAGGCGAGAGCCGCGAGGGATCGAGGGCGAAGAGGATGGGGCGAGGGACGAAGATAACGCGATCGAAGCGGGCCAGGGCGAGAGCAAGAGCCAGGTATTTCGGCGGCTGAGGGAGGGAGCGAGAGAAGAAAAGAGTGTCAGAGGGGATCGTAAAAGCGAAGATGCGAGAGCGCCGGATCGCAAGCGATGCTTCGCGAATTGCATAAGTGCCACATGCGAGCTCGTTCCTGACGTGGAATTGCACGGGGGATTGCAGCGTGAAAGAGCGCTCGACCGGAATCACGATCGGCTCTGGATGTGTTTTCGACGTTTTTGCACCGCGGCCTGTTTTTTTAGCCCCGTACTCGGTCGTTATTTTGTTCGCTTTTTTCACGGCCCCTGACGAGGGATCGATCAAGGGGGAATTCGCGTTCGACAACTTTTTTCGGGTATTTGCATTAATTTCGGGAAGAAATTACGGGCTTGCGGAAATTGCCGATCTTTTGGAAAAAAGATCGGCAATTTCGAAGGCCTTTTTTTTTCGTGAAATGTCGTTGGAAATTATTTTGCGCCGATTTAATGATGTCCGGCAGCGGCGAGTTCACGCGCGGATAGGAACGAACGTTTCGATCGCGCGATACCGTTAAGAGAAAGAATCGCGAAATCGTCCGCTTCCGGCTGGAATGCTACTTCCGGTCACGAGCTGTCGCGCGAAATTGCACGCCCGTCGATAAGCGTCGTTTTACGAGCACTCTTTTTTTTTTACTTTCATCGCGTCATTAAATGATCCGAAAAAGCGCGAGAAATCGAAGGATACTTCGATTTTCCGCGAGCGATGAATTGCAAAGATTCGATGGATTCACGGATCGATGATGAAAATAAAGTTAAACGGGAGATACAGAGGATAATGAGGACCCGTTCGAGCGTTGCGTAATTCGAGGTTTTTACGTCGATGCCGACCTGCCTATATTCGCAGCTAAATCTCCCCCATCGCTTCTTGCATTACGCAATGATTTTCCATTTTATTGTCACTCCTTACTCGCCGTAAAAATGCTTTTTACGACTCCTGAATTTTCCCTTCACTTCTCAATTAATCGTTTCCAATTAAGTGGTCGAAAAAAATGTCGTGAATCGATAGAAATTTTCGAACTTTCATTTTTCGTCACCGCGCAGAAAGCGTGGGGAAACGCGGAGGAAAAAAGAGCGAGTCTAGCAGCTGTCGAGTCGTGGATTCTTAGCCTGGAGGACTGTCAAATGTGCGTGTTTTATGCGGGCGTCATGGCCGCAAATCGCACCGGCGGCGCGCCGCTTTCCAATAATTATCGAACGCCGCTGTAGGGATAGCGACTTCAATTTGTAGGCTGGCATTAATTCAATTGCCCCCGACGGTTTCCAAGGTGCTCGCGGATGGTTTATCGCGGCTTCGAAGCCGTACACATGATCGCCGATCAACCGTCCAAACCTACGCGGAGAATGTTCCGAGATCGAGTTTTCAACGCATTTCAAGTTTCTTTCGTGATAACAATCGATCGTTCCTTGATACCTTTTTTTCTAAAATTCAATTTCCTACCGGGTTTTGAATAGTTTTTTCAGTTTTTCTTGGTTTCTGATGCAAGATTAGAAGAGTTCTAAATTAAGATTTCTGATGGATTTAGGATAGTGCTAAAAAAGTTCAAAAAGGATTTCTAGTGCTTCATCTTTGTAGATTTCAGAGAGTTCTAGAGTTCCGAAATGATTACTGGATTCAGGATTCTTGTAGAAGAGTTCTGGGCATCTCTCCGAGAATTCTCGATTTTATTCAACTTCATGTAATTGTATCGTTCAATTCAAATTCAAAAATACTTTCGAAGATACATGCGAACAAATTATTGAAAACGCGTGGAAGATATCGCCAAATTTGTGAGTTCTAAAGGGTTTTTGAAGCGTTTTAAAAGGAATCGTGATATGAATATTTGCCAGAACTCTTCTATTTTCAAAAAAAAACAGTGCCATCTTCATCCAAATTCAATCACTATAAAACTAGTGTTCCATTTCGACTATTGTGTTATTGAAAACCCTTCGAAACCAGTTTTCGCAGCGATCGTTACAATGCAAATAGCTTTCATTTTTTGCGCCCAATTTATCTAGTCTACTGCAGTACTCGTCAGTTAAATTTCCAAGCCGCCCCTAAATCGATCCCAGCCCACATTTTTCCCAAAGTTTCTGTAAAACAAGGGACTAATGTCTTCTAATTGAGTATACCAAGGCACCAATGTCGAACGGTTTGTAATTCGAGAGAAATTATCCGAGTTTCGAGTGACGATTGGCGGATAATCGGCCGAACTGACGGTCATCCATGAATCAATGCGCCGAACTTGGTGGGTGAATAATTTCGTGCGAATCGAAGAGGATCATTCTCGGTTTTCGAACCCGGCCACCACTCACATAGGATTAGAATTTCGTAGCAGTTTGCGGTAATTGCTCGCACCGGCCGCAAACGGTCACGAATTATTTCGAAAACGGCCGATAAAGCGCGTATTTCAGGCGTCAAAAAAATTCGCAAATCCCGTTCCGATTCCGGGGATCAATTCCGTTGCGGCTGCGAACGATCCATCATGAATACGGGAAAAAAGCGGGGTAGAGACAAATAGGAGCTGCTAGATTAAAAGGAATAAAAGTAAAACATCGTGCCATTAGTCAGTGGGAGGAAAAAGAGAAATAGCCAAGACGGTTGAGGACGAGGCCGATGTCTCGTGTGCGCGCGTGTATTGGTGGGAGGATCGAGACAAAAAATCGCGCGGCTGATCGATGCGGTATGTCGGCGTACCCGTGTGGAATATAACGATTCGGTGACGTCTGCGTTAGGACAGTTCCGCTTTAAAAAGAATACTTTAAAAGCCGGAGGGTTTATAACGGGCTATGGTATATAGTACAGCGTATAGTATAGGGAAGGAAGAACTACATATAGAGGTGTAACGAGCAGAACTCAACTCACGAACTCACTCCCAGTTTTTAGTGGCAACTTGTTGCTGCATGCCCATTCATACGGCTCTAACTCCCATTACGTCACGTCACATCAAGTTATAATAATGATAATAGCAGCTCCGCCTGCGAAACCCTCAATTGGAAACGCTGTTTTATTCGAGCTTTTTGACAATTAGCTCATGTTTGCCTCTCGATATCCATGTTTCACCATTTTTTTTTCGACTCTTATAATAATTATCATCGTAGTAATAAAAACTTGAGGGATGAGCGATGAAAAATAAATTGCGAGACCAACGATAGGAATTTGCAATCGATCAAAATTTTTGCGGGTTTTTCGCTTTTGGGAGATCCTGCTTTTGACATTTTTCTCTCCCGAAGTATGTCGTCCTGCATGATTTCGTGCATTTAAAAGCCCTCCTTTAAAACGCTCCTTTCAGCATCTGAAAGGCTCTCGACTTTAAGTCTTTTTGCTCGACGGCTCATTTTCCATCCGCTTCCTTTTACCAAACCGGTAATTGAGCCGCAATGATTTCGAATGTCAAACACACGAAAGCATCGAAGCATGCAATATTCGAGCCTGAAATAAAACGCGATTCGTGACAATGCTTCGGTAATTATTCGTCGGAGAAATCGCAAGTGACGATACGCGGTACGAACGTTTCGCCGTTTAGAAAATGCCTGCGATTATTAATTGCGGTAATTGCGTTAAATGGTAAAAAGCCCGATTCAAATCGACGGAACAAATTACGCTCGGCGGCTGGGTAGATTGCATTATGATTAATAGACTCATCGCATGTTCCACTGCTCTGATTCCGAGTGGTATGCGTAAAGAGATACGCCACGTGTGAAACTCGTATCACGTCGAGGAGTTAATTAATTTTATTAGCTGCCGAGATAACGTTCGGGGCGAAAATGCGGAGCCCGCCGAGAGGCCTTTTTTCCTCGTCCCGTGGCGAGTGAAAAATCGTGTCCCCGAAATTCGACGCGTCGCATTTCTCGAATTTTTCTCCTGCCTTGTCAGCGGCGGTCGTTAGGCATGCGATATTTTTTTAGGTCGCGCATAAGTCAAGGCGCGCTGCTGCTGCTGCTCGCGAGAGGATTTCCTTTCACGTCGGCTCCTTTTCTCTCCCGGCACGCTCGTGAAACTTACGAGCGCGATCCGGCGTCACGGAGCCCTTGGGATTTTTCGGAGTCGAAAAATGGGACCCACCCCGCAGGCTTGGGTTTCTCGGAAGCCCCGCGTAGCAGCCCCTCGCATGCGCGTTCCTCGATCTCGAGAACTCCTTTCCGGGAACAACACCTCACACGCGCTTTTCAGGCCCCTGTGACGATGAAAAGTCGAAGCGTTCGCTTTCAGGGCCGTAATTTACGCGTTCCGCGCTGATGCCCTCGTTTTCCTCGCCTCTCGCTTCGCTACAATTTACTCGACCTTTTTTGTCGCGCTCGAAACGTTTCACTGCTTCGTAAGAACGAAGTACGCAATGCTTTTTTTTTCCCAAAAATTTGGAGGGTTTTAATTACTTCGTAAAAATCTCGAGCGTACGATTTAATTTTCGAAAAACTCGGGCGAAAATCGTTCTTATCGCGGTCCAAGCCAATTCCAGGGGAAACACATTGGCCAACAAAAATAAGTCTCTCTCCCCCGTATCGTAAGCCATCCATTCTCCCCCAACGTCATCAGCGAGGAACGTACGAACGGACGGACAGACGGGGCGATATCGGGCAAGGGAACGTCCAAATCGAATTCCCCGAAAACAGGGCGCAATAAAGCGTAAATAGCCGTTGGTCATGAGGTCAATTTTTCACGTGGGAAAGAAAAGCGGCTATCTAATTAGCCGCTGCAATCGATGACGACGCGAGGAGGAAAAAAACACAAAAAGAGAGAAAGAGAAAGAGCGGCTCCCTCGTGAAAAATCCCTAACGTCAGCGAAAAAGAGGCGAGCAGGTACGTCGTATTTTTCCCTCTTCCTTGATATACGAAATGCAGCCGTCCTCGAACGTACGACTATACGAGTATACGTGCCGAGGATCCCGCGGATGTAGGGAACCCTCGGCTCGTTATTCGCGCGTAGATTTATTCGAGGACGTATCCCTCGTGGCCGGAATCAATGGTTTTAGGCGTGGCTCGTACCCGGGGTTCAGGGACGGCTCGTTACGCTCTTGAGAACGAGCTCGCGCGAAATGGGTCCCCGCGAGGCGTAACGTGGAACGTTTTCAGGGCCCCGGGCAGGGCGATAGGAGGTAGTTAGCAGGGACAGGCTCGTAAGATTTCGGTGTATACGGCTACGGGAATATGTGTGCGAGCTCTCAAACGACGTACGTGTCCCCGTTGCACACGCTCATCCTGTCCAGCGGAGAGTTCGCTTAAAGGAACTTCCACAACGCGACCCCTCGTCCAAATAACGAACCCTCGGCTATTTTTCTCCCTCGGCGAAACTTTTATTACAAAAGGGAGCACGCTCGAACGAGCCCGGCGACCTGGTCTCTCGTCATTAGCGGATTCCCCGAACAATGCTCTCTCCGCCGCTTTAAGAATTGATTACCGCCGCGATGATTTCACGGAGCGCGAGCCGCGTTTGTTTTGCCCTCCGTAATTTTCGTGCCGCGTTCTACTTTTACGGTTCCCTTGTGTTCGCGCACCTCGTGAAAGTCGGCTTCGATTTTGGACATCGACGTTTACCGATGAAAAATCGGCGCTGTAAAAACAAGGGGCGGAGGTTTTTCATTAAAAGTCTCGGGAGAAGATGTCTTTGAGGGAAGATTGCGCTTTGTCAACGCGTTGAAATGGGATTCTGGCATGCTTCCAGGAAGCATTTGTCACTTTCTAAACGATCGATGCTGGAAATTTGTTATTTGAATACGGATTTTGGGGGGGAAATGGGAAAATGCGCGGTGTGAAAGCTGCTTTAGGCTTCATCGTCAGCTCGCACTCACACCGACACGTGCTCGAAGCCGACGTACGTGAGCAGCGCGTTGCACACGTTCGCTCTCTCGTTCGTTTCGGACCTGAAGACCGAAGGCAGATCGATCGGACGATTTTCCTCGGGGTTTTCCTCGGCGGTCACCCCGCGACGACGAAGCGAGTAAGTAGTCGAGGCGACTAGCGCCGTTTCTAGGGCGAAGAAAATGCGCCGCCTCGACGTTCGCTCCTCGAACATTA
>JABFQM010003910.1:0-10613 GCA_022816865.1 Zelostemma sp. ZL-2020
CCATTTCAAGCGTCTAAAAGTCATCTAAAAGACGGAACAAGCCGAAAATGGTACGTGTTTTAGACGGTCCGTGTTTTCGCTGGACACGTGAAATAGACGACTATTAGACGGTCCGGTTCTTCTTGGGTAACAATGGTTGTTTACAAGCGAGTACAAATTATAAAATTAAATGTATCTGGTACAACTTAGTAATGTCATTACATTGTTATCTTGTAAATTAATCTAATTATATCTAAGAATATATAATTACGAAAAAACTGATAGATTGGCACTTTTAGTAAAGGAATAGGAAAATTAATCTTTTTCTTGCAAATGAATAAACCATTGAACTTTCCGACAACTGAAAATAATACAATTCGTTTTTGGAACCAAAATTCACATTTCCAGATACTTTTGAAAAAAACGGATCTTGACTCACAATAAACATTTCAAATTTGGGCAATAAATCATCCCATAACTTTCTGAAAATATTTTTCTGGAAAATATTATTTCCACCAAAATAAAAACACGTTTGAAAAGACAAAGTAAAAAAGATTGCAATAAAATCAAATTAATACATACAAGAGCTAACTAAATTTTAAGCTACGATAACAGTTTTATCTTAAAATGTTAATAATCGACTCAAAGCAAAATTTCAAGATTGGATTCAAATGTTTAACATTAATTATGTTAATTAATCGATAAAAAAGTTCAATGGAAGTTTATATGTGTAAATAAAAATGTTCTTATGTATTATTTAGTTTCTTCACTGAAAAGGCCTATCTATTCGCACTTCGATGTAAAAAAAACGTCCTTTCCAATCACAGCGCCATTTTTTCAGCAAACGCTCGGTGAAGAAAAGCCCAATCCCACTCGAATGACTTCCCGATCTCGTTTCTGACTTCGTAATCCTGCAGGGCTCTCGCAAAGTCCTCAAACCCAAATTCCAAAGCCATCAGCAGAAGACATTTGTGGACTGGAGTTCTTTGAGAGTTGACATCGACTCCCCTGATCATGATTGCTCTCGCCAAGCTGTCATGGTCGTTACAGAAACGATAATGCCCTAGAATAAATTCGAATATTTCGTAGCTCGACGTGTACTGAAAAGGAATGAATCCGGCATCATCCTTCGCGCAAACGTCGGCCTCGTTCTCCAGCAGGATATCTATCACGTTCAGATTTCCTTTTACCACCGCCAAATGCAAAGGAGTCCAACCTGAAACGAAAGTTTTGATTATTCGAATTGTTTTTATTCGTAATTACAAAATTACACGGTTGCTAATTGCATTTTAAGATCAAGTGTCCTGACTTTTTCCAAAAATTTACAAAGAAATCATTTAAAAATAAGACAGAAGTTTCAAAATTCCAAAAAAAATGTACCACTGTACGGCCTTGCAGTAACTGCAGCGTTAACATCGGCTCTGATCAAAAGGTATCGAAGGATTTGAGCATGTTCTGTCTCCACAGCGATGTGGGCCGGCGTAATTCCGCCCTCGGTGCTTGCATTGGAGTTTGCTCCGAATCTCAAAAGAACTTCCACCGCTCTTTGATTTTTGTGCAACACGGCTTCGTGCAACGGGGTGAATTTTCTGTACCCGGATGCGAATAAGTTCATTTTCGAGTCCTGATCGAAATTTAGGTTCGAATAATCCGCTGCGCTGTTAATGTCAGCTCCTCCCTGTTGAAAAAAAGAATTGTATAATTTAAAACTATTTTATTAATTGCATACAAATTGCGTCAATTGAATTGAATTAATTTATTATTTTTAATTGATCGAGGTACAGTAATGGGATAAAATAATTTTTTCAACTCGAATAATTCTAAAGTTACATTTCATTATGATTTAAATAAGGATTTTTCAAATTAAATGTTGAATTACCAAAATTAGTAGTGCCATCATGTTCACGTCTCCTTTTTTCGCTGCGTAATGGAGCAGGGTGTAATTCCCGTCGTTAATTACGAGATTAGGATTCGCTCCGTGATACAGAAGTTCCGGGATGCTCCTTTCTTGGCCAGTCAGCACTGCTTCGATCAGTAATTGATTCACGTGGAAACATTCGAACTGTAAAAACGAGAATTTAATAATGGGCTAGAGAGAATGTTTTATTTATGGTATTCCACTTGAATGGAGAGAAAAAAAGAGAAAACGCCAGAAAATGGACAGGAAAAGCATTGTTTTCGTGACTTGTACGAATGTCAACAATCCAGGGAATGAGGAAATTGAGCGCTTGGATCGAGAAACTCGGACAAAGAGTCCAAGTGTTCTCGATGCTCGGCAATTTAAAAATGAAAAAAAAATCGATGAAATTCGAAAAAAATACGATTATATGCGCATTGTTCAGACGGACGTTTTTTTAATTATACTTTTTTTTGTTGGACCCGCCATTTATTAAATAAAAAATAAAAGGTCGAATTTTTCCTATGCTGAAAATGCATGTTTTTTCGAACATTTATGTTTGAAATTTCAATACGCTCGAAACGCGGATTGGCCACAGACAAAATCATTGGATTAATTAAAGTGTGTTGTAGTCGACATTTTTTTATTTACAATTCTTCATTTATATTTCTGTTTTAAAAGATATAAATTAAAAAACATCGATTTCCGAATACGAAAATTTTTGCATTACATCGAAACATGCAAAGTACGTTACAATACTACAGAAATTCAATCGTAAAAGTTACTGAATTGGTCGTGATAATGGATTTTGAACAAAAATAAAGCTATTGCTTCGTTTTTCACAACAGATTCTGCCTTGTTGTTTGTGTACGTATGAAAATCGTAAGAATAGGGAAAAAACCGAATGAATTTAAAACAACATGAAGTTCACAAATCGAATATTTTTCGGTAAAAAGCTAAGATAAATTATTACCTTTGCCATTATTACGAAGTAGTTCTTGGTTCAATCAACCACACTTCACTAGAATTCGTTCACGACTGTTCTCAAATTTGATATTTTCGAATTCGAGTTATTTAGTGGTTACTTTTTGTACTAGCTCGTCCATCTAGTGGAAACATGAAAAACTAACGAGATTCCTCGATCGATATATCGAATTGTCTTTCTACGCGCGTATTTAATTTAAAAAAAAGCAACACGCAGAAATTGAAAATTGAAGGATTTATGAAAACCAATGAGTTCCAGCAGGTTTATCCTTTCATTTCAATGTTGATTCTACATAAAGTAATCTTAATGAAAAGAGTAAGTTCAATAAAAATTCCGAAGCGCGCGTGCAATCTAGTTTTAAAAAAAGTTTGAAACTCATACCGAACTAGTACCCGGCGCCTCCGCAAGCGGCGCTGTCGGCGGCCAAGATCAAGATGATCAAGATGGCGCGCGGTCAATATACGACGAGGAGTTGAAGCTGGTGGATTGGAGCCGTGCCCGTCGAGCTCGTGGCTTACCCTGCCCGTGAAACAAAGGGCAGACATCGCAGATTCCGTGAATCCAAGCACCAGCCGTGGGTGCCAAAAGATGTGCGAAAGTGCGGGTCGCGCATCGCACAGAAACGCGTCTTCGTTATCCAAGTGAAACGATGAGACCGAGTCGCGATTTTCGCGAACTGTCACGGCCAACAGAGTGAATCACTACGCTTGATTTGTTCACGGGGACAAAATGGCTTCGGGGGATAATGCGGACATGATCGAAGTCGTGGAGACGAGCTTCCCGGGATCGACGCAAGACTCCGGGGACCATCTCGACCCCGACGACTTTCCCGACGACGACAGTGAGTTTCCCCGCATATGTTTTCGCTTGTTTTCCCATGCCCGAAAAACTGTCAAACATAACCTAGGTTTTTTTGACATGTTCTCGAATAATTCGTACGTATCGTAAAGATTT
The DNA here is from genome assembly GCA_022816865.1 of Zelostemma sp. ZL-2020. Lineage (NCBI taxonomy): Eukaryota > Metazoa > Arthropoda > Insecta > Hymenoptera > Platygastridae > Zelostemma > Zelostemma sp. ZL-2020. The sequence goes on from JABFQM010003910.1 coordinate 3,816, forward strand.
CGTTGAGTATTGAATATTTTATATTCGAATCAAAAAACCACGAAGAAACCGTCGTTCTCATTCAGAATTTATGTTCGTGTTGTCATTTACGCTCCGCGACTGAGAAATTGTTCGGACAGCTTGTTTACGATGATTCGTGTCACAATAATTCAAAGCGTAAATTAACGAATTAACGAAAATCCATTAAATATTCGATGGTGTCGATGGATTGGAATTATTGGAATGTGAAATACTTCGACTAATCGAGGTTTCGATGTATCGAATGCCGCGGCTAATAATCTTGATCGATTGATCGAAAACGTTTGCAAAATTAATTAACCGAGTAAATTTATTGATTTTCTGTAGTTAGAAATAAACTACAGAACTCCTGTTTTATTTTGAATCACTCAAAAATTATATTTCGATAAAATTAATTAGTTTTTAATCATCTGGGTCGGGCAATCTTCGATAATGAACGTAATACAATTTTTCCATTAAAAGGCTAATGAATTTTTTTTTCGGATCCACCATTATGTTAATTTTCCGTTTTCTTTGCATGTGTCTACGTAAAAAAATTTCCGACACTCGCGTCTTTCGTCGAAACGTGACGGAAAATCACATTACGACACTGGAAAAATATGCAAATGTTACATCTTCTTTTTCGTCGCGATAATCGTTAAAGGCGACGTACAATTTCGTGTTTCCGGTGATTCACTCTTTCATTAACGCGGGTATCGCGATAAAAACCGTTCTATTTAAACTTCGGGTTTCCCTCAATTTCTAATAAAGTTTCTAGGAAACGATTCCGAGTCTTTAATGAACCAAAATGCTCTTATCACGGAATGAACAAAAAATTCTAAAACGTTTCTGTTTATTTTGCAGATAAATCTACTGGTGAAAAAGTTGTAGGACCTTACGTAAGTATGACTCATTGAAATCTGCGAAGTTTTTCTGGAATCTATAAAAGAGATACTTTTCATACTCGTGTTTATAAAGTAAAAGTCGTTCTTGTATATCTGATGAGATGAGGAAAATATTTGCTTTGAAATTAAATTTCTGTTATCCGAGAAATTCCATTCACTGTCTTGTCCCTGAACCAACAATGATAAGGCGATTTTGATAAAGTCTACCATTTGTGCATAAAGATCGCAGCATGTCTTGGATCATTGTTGGCTGAAAAGCTTTTTCGACCTTTTTCCAATGGAAAACTCAAAGAATCGAATGTGTCTGACGAATGTTTTTTTTCGCAGGGTTCAGCGGTGCAGCATGGCATTACAGGGCCCAAAACTCCATCGGGAGTCGCGCGGAACAAATCCGAGCGGGAGAGGAAGATCGGCCACAGAAGGGTGGGGGTGGGGGGCGAAATCACATACAAAAAAGTAAGGAAACTTTCCCCAGCAACTCTCGCTTTCGTTCTCGTCGAAGGTCGAACGCAACTTGTTGCAAAAAAATGTACCATCATTTTCTACCTGCCAGGTGTCTTGCACTTTTTTTTAGCAACGCGCTAAGAAGTACTTTAAACAACAGGAGCGATATTAATAACACTTGATTTTGCACGATTCTGCCTCAGTCATTTCACAGAGTTCCATCTCAAATAAAACGATTACATTTTCGAAGACGATTGCATTATGGAAATTCTTGAGGCGCAATTAGATTTTTACGCATTTTTGCAATGGGTAGATATTGATGAATATATAAATGACCCGAGATTCGTTGAGTGATAATTAAGGTTGTCTGAAAATGTACGCTTTTTCTAGATTCAAACGACTCAAATTATGGGATCGATACAACTTGGTATCCAGCATGCGGTCGGTGGCCTGGCGAGCAAGCCCGAGCGTGACTTGCTCATGCAGGACTTCATGACAGTGGAGACGACGAACTTTCCCAGCGAAGGATCTAATCACACGCCCGCCCATTACTTCTCCGAGTTCAAATTTAAGACTTACGCTCCTATCGCATTTCGCTACTTTAGGGACTTGTTCGGCATCCAACCTGATGATTTTTTGGTAGGTTCGTTGGATGAAACAATTTGAGTTTTGATATTAAATTGTTGTTGTTTGTTTGTAGATGTCAATGTGTAGTCAACCGCTGCGAGAATTGTCAAATCCTGGTGCGAGCGGAAGCATATTTTATTTAACAGAAGATGACGAATTCATTATAAAAACTATCCAACACAAGGAGGGAGAATTTTTACAAACTCTACTGCCTGGTTATTATATGGTAAATTTTCGGTGATTTATTGATTGATGAAAAACTTGGAGATTAATCAATTGTTCTCTGTTTTAGAATTTAAATCAAAATCCTCGAACTTTACTTCCGAAATTCTTTGGTCTTTATTGTTATCGGTGTAATAGCAAAAACGTGAGGTTAGTGGCGATGAACAACCTTCTTCCGTCTGCCGTAAAACTGCATCAAAAGTACGATTTGAAAGGTTCCACTTACAAGAGAAAAGTGAGTTTTCCTCTGTTGGAACAGGGTTTGATCCACACTTTTTTTCAAAGGATTTTCTTCTTTCGTAGGCTTCGAAATCAGAAAGATCGAAAAATTCACCGACATACAAAGACTTGGATTTCATGGAGCATCATCCGGAGGGAATATTCTTGGAGGCAGACACATACAATGCCTTAGTCAAGACTATCCAGAGAGATTGTCGGGTGCTCGAGAGCTTTAAAATCATGGATTACTCGCTACTTGTTGGAATGCATAATCTCGATCAAGCTGCGAGAGAAAAAATGGTACAATCGCACGAATTTTGGATTGTAAAAAAAAAGAATTTGGTCTATGAAGTAAAATTTATTCCAAAAACTTATATTTTTGCCTGCTACGATTTTTATTTATTGAGGCAAATAAAAACGTGTCCATTATACTGTACTCTACTTCATTTTGTAGAAAGGAGTAAGGATATCAGAAAGCGCGGAGGATGACGCGGCAGAAACCGACGGCAATACTCTAGCCCCGATGGATCGGGAACGTGAGAAAGAGGATAGATTAGGCGCGACGGCGCTCAATAGATCAAAGAGCATCAACCGGCAGAGGCTCGTAGCTCACAGCACCGCCATGGAAAGTATTCAGGCGGAGAGTGAGCCGATTGACGAAGAGGATGACGTTCCGTGAGTTATTGAATTCGGATCAACGGCACGAAAAATGTCTGCAAATTTTGATTTCTAATACAATTTTTTGTTTGCTCCCAGCAGTCCTGGCGGAATTCCTGCAAGAAACGCGCGAGGTGAACGTCTTCTCCTTTTCGTGGGTATCATCGACATCCTCCAAAGTTATAGGTTCAAGAAAAAATTGGAGCACACTTTAAAATCAATGATACACGACGGTGTAAGTGCATTTAAAAATGTGGTTTATAAATCATAAAGAATTTGGAAAATACGTTGTAAAATTTCTGTAAAAACTTATGGAACGATCTATTTGCAGGATACAGTGTCCGTACACCGGCCAGGCTTTTATGCGCAGCGCTTCCAGGACTTTATGGCCAAAACCGTCTTTAAGAAAATACCCTCACGTAAGTACAACACGAATCAGCCCCTCGTAGCACACTTGACTTCAATGCTCGTACTCAACAAAGCTCAATCTTAATCCTTCCATTGCGTTATATACTCTTACAGTAATTTACGGTATTGTTTATCTCGACTGCATTTGATTAAGTAACAAGTTAAAGCATTTATTTTATTTACTTTTATATGTCGTAAAAGTATTTTTAGGTGAAAATACGATTGTTACTGATTCAAACGGGTGTAATCAATTACATTAATTGTGCATTTGTTAGATACATTGTTTGTAAGCCCAAAGAGCAAAGAACAGGAGAAATGTAGACTTGTGGCAATCGACTTTACTGGTGAAATGTAAAAATGTCCCGGTGCCCTTTATGAGAAAGTGATCAAATACGGAGTGCAACTTTTGGCCAATTTTTTAATTTCTTCTTCCTAGTTCCGATATTTGTCTGGGGAAAGTTACGAATCTTTTTGTAATTTTAGTTTTTCATTGTTTGTAAGCGATAAAAAGTTGGCCAGAAATCACGGCATTGATGCGCACAGACTTCATAAGCTAGAAATATATTTTTGAGTAGTTTGAAGAGCTGCTAAAGGTGTCACTAATATTTATCTGTGATCAATTAACTCGTTATAGACATTGCAATAGATACGATTTTTCATTCCAGTAAAAGTAGAGACTTAACTGTGTACATATAACAATACAAACCTTCAAATTAACTTAACTGTAACAGTTCGTATCCATAACTTTTCTCTCTCCACATGAAAATTTCATGAAATCATAGTTACGAGATTAGTTATATTTTTTCAAATAGTGCAAGTAACGACATGAGTAAAAGTGCAGTGAACTTGAAAATTAGCTAGTAAATGAAATAGTAAAGAGAGCAGAAAAGGAACCGTCCAAATATTTATCCACGTTCCTGAAGAGTAATTTAAAAAAATAATAGCAATATTTACACTCTGAATTGTATTTTTTTAAATGGACATTCCTTTAGTAGCTGCATTTACGATGCATAATTTTAGAGTGAAATGGTGTCCACGAAAATAGCTGAGTATCGAATTGAACAATGGACAGATGAACTCGCTCTCTATGGTGGAATTTTATTTCCCGTCAGTTTCTGGGATTTCAAATTTTCGAATGTTTGGCGAAATTTGCATCTCCCCAGATTTATAGTAAGACTGGTATTTGTGTTCGACAAATTTGATCCTTTTTGAGGATGTCGTGAGTCAACTAGATTAGAATTTAATGAAAGCTGTGAACAAATGGTTTTTATTTATCGAAACGACAAAAAATCATATCGGAAAAATAATGTTCCTCCTGAAATTTGTTTTTTGATTTTTTGTGCGTTTTGTGGCGTGAGTGATTTTTGAGCGAAAGGAAAAGTGAGGACAAATCGAAAAATGTGCGAACATCTAATTTTTGCTAAGTCCATTTCCATATCATTTAACGATTGTTTAGTCGAATTCTAGATTAATTCAAGCGAAAAAATTTGGAATCGCGCGTTCATTAATTTTTTTGAAATCGATTTTGTATGTCTGCGAAGTGCAAGAATGATAATGTTACTACAAATTGTTGTAAAATATTCAGCTATTTATACGACGTGGACACCGATGTACATATTTATACATATTTTGCAATAAACAGTTACTCTGTTTCACAAAATTACATTTCATTTACTAGCCTTCCCACACGACACAACTTTTTTCTCGTTTTCCTTATCAGAGTCATTTGACACTAATTAATCGTGAACAATTTCACAGTGAGAATCATCGATTCAAAACATTTCTCCTTTGAATATTTTTTGAATTATTTTTTACGTTGAAAGAAAACGACGAATTTTATTCGAAACTCACTTTGGAATTTTCAAGTTCATTCAGCCCACCGCAAGACTAAAAATGGTCGTGATTGCGAGTTCCCAAAATCCGAGAAAGAAATTTTAAAGTTGAGAATAAAAGATTTCCATAAAATCGAATGTCTGAAAAACTTGATTTTTCTGTGTCCGTGCATTTCTTTTCGTCAACCTGATTCACCACTCGAAAACTGAATACCAAAAGTGGACCTGCCCGAGATTAAGGGGAACCATCGCAAGTTCCGTAACCTCGTCACCAGCTACATAGGTAACTTTGTCAAGCTGTTCATCTGTTTTTGTACTTCCTATTCAGCGTGCCTGCACACTTCGATGGTTCAATGTTTTTTCGCCTCTTACTCTTCCCAGTCGTCTTCATTTAATCATGTTCCTTCCAGACTTTTCACCCGTAAAAGTGTCTTTGTGATTTTCTTCTCTCCAGGGAGAAACGTGCAGTTTTTATTTTTCACTCTTTCGCGCTTCGGAAAAATGTATTTAACCCCTGAAATTGTCCGTAGCTTCGTTTTATTTTAGTGAAGTTATGCGTGTATTCATCGTTTGAAGAGCACTTTTTAGAAGTTGAAATTCAATGTCGCATGAGAAAATACAAGAATTCATGTGATTTGTTCTCGTGACTAACACAAATGTGAATTTTGTTTAGAGCTTTTTTAATAAAAACGATCGCGGATTTTATTGGTCGATGTTTTCGATTATTTCAGGATTTTTTTCGTTTGGAATTGCATGCAAATTTTAACCAGATTTTACACCGTTTTGACATTTCAGATTTTTTAATTTTTACCTTGGTTTTATTCTTTTTTGAATGGTATTAAAAGTTTATTTATTGTGTGTTTTAGCATTGAAACATTCCCCTTCGAAACGGAAAAGCATTTCAAAGCCGCTCAGGCCGCTGGAAGGCGACTTCGACTCGACTGGTAAGACTTTCTTTAAACATTTTATTTTCACTTCCGACTCTGCAAAGCAAAGATCTCGTTTCAAGCAAATTATTTGCAGGTTTAATATTTTTCTTGGCAATAAAAACCGACTCTATTTTTAAGTTGATTTCAAAGTGTTTTTAGCGATAAAACATTCTTGCTTTCTTCATCCTCGAGCTGAGCGAAAAAATGTCATAATTTTCCCGCATCCAACATTAACACTGCAGTCTTCTTGAAATAGAAACATTTCTAATAGAACTTCAGCCATGACCATCTTTCCCGTAACCCATAATTCGGAGGAAATTCCATAATAAATAATAACAATTAAACTAAATTGAGTCAATCGAAACAGTTTGTCTTCTTGTAGTTTTTATTTTAGTAGAATAAAATTATGATATAATGGATGGTAATAAGATTTAAGGTGGATCGATACTTTAATGCAAGGGTGAATTAGAAATAATATTTATAACGCAACGTCATTAATTACATTTAATATGCCAGTATAATTTATTTAACAACATCTTCTTCACGAAAAAAAAATAA
>JABFQM010003911.1:0-10612 GCA_022816865.1 Zelostemma sp. ZL-2020
ACTTCCGTGTTTCAGCGTAGGTAAAATGAAGGAACAATTACGCGGCCTTTGTCGTCAATTCGTAAAAAAGAACGTATTTTCGGTGCGGCATTGATCTTTGGATCGATAGAATTCCATTCGCCTTCTGTCAGCTCTCTTGACATTTCAGCCGGTTTGTCATGTCAAAAGGATTCTACTAGAACGTACTCGTACCATAAAATTATTGTCGCCGAGATGCCCAAGACTCGGCGTCACGATTATACGCATATTTCCCGTAAACATTTCCATATGCCGAGATCGTATCGCCCTTTTTTTTCTCCAACAATCACGCTCGAATCACTCAAGATCACTCAATTATCGCGTTAGATTTATGCACGGCGCTTGCGTCAACTACTATTCATGTTAATCTCGCACTTTTACATTCGATATCACACCTCGTACTTGAAAAAATGGGATCATTCATTTTTCATGCCCATAGGTAAATTGATAAATTATAAACGTGGAATTGACGGTACTTGTAAAACGATTCCATAAATCACAATCTCGATCGCTCAATTCAATATTCAATAATGAAAACATATTAACCAGGTCACAACGTTTTTATCGTCAATCAACACAAATTTGCGATTGTATGTTTTTGATACCGATGACTCAATACTTATCCAAAGGAATCGCTGACAATGCAATCGAGGAATTTTATCATATGTAAGGAGAAAACAAGTCCTCGATTTCACGCCTCGAATCGTCAGTCATTTACGTTCCGGAACTAAAACGAGACGTTCGATAAAGCTCAACGTGCATAACGCAATCTTATGCACATCTGCATACCCCGTTTTCATTTCTGTCAATCTATTAATGCGCGACAATATGTCAAATGTTTCCGAGGAACGACTTTTCTCTTGGCAGTCTTCCAGTTTTACAAAATGCCCCAATAGTAAAACTAACGTAGAGCACGCTTGCTTGAAAGTTCGAGAAGAAATTATACTTAAATTAATCTTAGAAGAGAAGATTGCGCTCGGCGTGCTTACTTTTCTCATTTTTTCGTTTTTATTAGGGAAATCGCGAAACTATGTAAAAGCAGAGATTCTTCCATTTCGAGATTTGATTCGTAATCGCAAGATAAGAACACGAATTATTCGTTGGTAACATATATGTTTCCGTTTTTTGAGAGAAACGGAGATGATTGCAGGAGCATTTTTTCTCACCTTCGTTTAGACAGTGTTTTTCACGCAAGCTCCGTTTCCTCGTTCGTAGCCACATTTCATACACGCTCGGACAATTTTCAGACCGTTTGCGTAACTTTTGCGTGAGTAGTAAAAAAAAACCAATCGATTGACACTTTCCAACAATGGTCTCTTTTAGAAAATATGTACTGCACCTACTCTCGCGTGCTAGAAAAAGCATCGCTTTGATACAAGCATTTCAGCATCGGATAAATCTGGGAGCATTGTTGGATGAGTCACGATAACTTCGATGTAATCGCTAAAAATCTCCGAGCTTCGCACATTAGCCCGTTATATACCTCTACCTTTTGTCTGAGTTTCTGAGTTTAGCTCGGGGTAACGTATATATTTGTGCCGCGATGTCTTGGACTGTCGGGCATAACGGTAGCTCATACATTTTCTGCGCTATGATCCAAGACAGAGCTGGCCATTCCTTGAAATGTCTCGGATTGCTTAAGGTTAAAGCGAATTTTCCCCGGTGTAATACAAGTGCCGTGTAGCCGTTCATTACGCGATATACCGCTAAGATTTCATATGCAGCTTTTCGTCTCCTGGTTATAAGTGCACGCGCTGCACTTGCCTCCTCGAATGAAACGAGATTATACTACTAGTACCGTACTTGTATATGTAACGTACTGCCCGTTCGTTTATCAGCGTCCACGAACGCAAAAAATCAGAAAATCATTATCGATCGTCTAAAGCGAAAATACATTCTTGAATGATTTATATGGTGTGTATTGGCCACGAGGCATTTGCAATGAACAGCGCGGCAGTAAAAGTCGCGGTTTGCGTGCAATCGAAAAAATTTTCTCCCAGCGCGCTCTCGGACTGAGGCGGCAATCTTTGGATTTTATGTGACCCCAAGTTGGTCACCAACGAGGCTAATAAAAGTAAGGATAACGAAATTAAATTATCGAAATGACTACGATGAAAAGGATTCGTGAAAAGTGTTTGTACGGGATAATTATGCAGCAATTGTAAAAAAAGTTTGAAATTCACAAAATTTCGAATGCGTTGAACGGATTTATCTTTTATTTCGTGCCTGCCAGAACGCGTAAATACGCTTCTTGTTTAACAAGTGTACAAATCCGCGCGTTTTCGTAAACATTGAAAGAGTCATTAAACGAAGACTGCAGCGATGATACCGATGATGATGTTAATCCTCCGCAAGAGCAATAAAAAAACTGCCGAATGGTTCTTAAAATTATGCATGAACGTGATGTAGTCGATTAGTCATTAGGACAGTGTGTCGTAATATAAAAGAATATGAATCATCAAAGCACGGCAGAAATTTGTAAAATTGATCAAGGAACGATTGATAAGATTAAATACTGATAGTATTGAAAGTCTGAATATCAAATGGCATTTTTCGGAGAAGTAAATCGAATTATCTTTGATTGTTCGGGCGTATCTTTGTACGTGAAGAAGACCAGGGTTAAACAATTTATGCCTCGCTCTAGCATGCAAAAAAGGGAAAGGAAGTAGAGCAGATTAATTTATAAATGTTGCAATTACGACGACGTGGGATTTCTGTACATTTAAAACGATTAAAACTCAATATTTTTTACCAAGTACCTATAACATTTTGCCGCTATTGGGGTAAGATAAAAATAAACGTACTTTTGCGCTCGACTTTTGGAAGACAAAAGTGTGGGAGGAAAACAAAAGTACAACAATTATGAAATGTCCGTGAATAATATTTCGATGCACTGACATAACGCAAAAGCCGCGATTACGACAATTCTTAATTTAATTAAAAAAGCAGTTGAAGCCTTCGCATTTTTGCGAAAAAAACATGACCTTCTTTCATGTATTTCACAGAATTCCTATCTCAGCTTATAATTGATTGCATTAAAATCGAGTTTACGTAAACCTGAGATTTTTAAAATGCAAAATTCACTCAGAATACGTCAATAAATTATGCACGTAATTTGGGTGTAATTATCTCAACGAATGAGGAAAAAAGGCCAAAAGAAACGATGACGTAATATTGTTTCGCGATCAAAGTATGAATAACGGGAGATATAAAGTAATACCGTGATTTGATGAATGTCAATATCGAGGTACAATTTTAAAAATCAACTCACTTGATCAAAAATATTAGCTGGTATCAACGTTTCAAGGACTTGCACTGTTAAAACGATTTAATAAAAAAATATGTTTAGCAGTTTTATCAAGCTTCATTAACGCATTTTCGTGAAACAATGGTTAACACAGCACAAAGTTTTTTCATTTGAATGAATTAAGGAAAAATGTCGTGCGAGCGATTCGAAAGCGCGAGTCTCACTGACCGGCCAAGTTAACGCAAAGCGAGTCTCGGTATCGCGATTCGATTTGAATCATTCGATGCGGCCGTTGCAGAAGCTATGCTTCTTCGGCGTTACTGTCATTTCTGTTTCGAGCACCATCGAATCTTCCTGCATTTACCGGAGAAGTGAACAATCTTTTTTTCCAAATTAACTTTACCGAGTCTACAAATCGAGCCATGTGGTTATTTTCCCGCTGCAGAGCGAGGTACTTACTTACCTTCGTGAACGCGCAGTAAACTCTCGTATATTTTAAGCCGCTGGAAACGTAAACAACTCGTATATTTTAAGTAGAAAAGTGGCGAAACAGATCAAATAACCCAGAGTGTTTACATAAAATAAACGAGAGTTCAAATAATAATAACATTTTCATTTTGAATGCTTTTCATCTATAAAAATAATATATGCGCTTATGATGAGAGGAATTAAATTGGCTGGGGATCAATCAATTTTGACACGAAGCAATTTTGATGACGTTCCATGTATTTTAAATGTGGAGTACACAAATAACAACACTCAACATTTTTCTTCATAAACGGGTATATCCAATTAAAAGACGAGTCATTACAAATGCTAATTTTTCTCACCACAAACAACAAATATTGGCTGGTTGGAGTAGATTATGTAACATTTTAATGCGGTTTGAATGATGTTCCATAAGTACACACGGAAAGAAAATGCCAGCTAAAATAGCAAGGAACGCTCTTATGCTTTAGTACGATAAAGAATCGTGTAAAATAGGTGGGCAATAGAACTCGTGCAACCAATGCTCAAGACCACGTCCACTTTCATTCGCCTGCTACAACTTGCAGTTGCACGAGTTCTATATGCCCAAAAAGCATGGGCTTCGAGCATTCGTTTCTTATTGAGGGTACTAATAATGAAGCACGTACAAATTCTGTGCTCCAAGAGTCAACGTATTCGTGCTATTTCAGCTAGCATTTTCTTCCCGCGTATAACTTGATAATTTATAAAAACCCTTGGGCGAACTTCCGGAATTCAAAAACAAAAACAAAAAATTACTCGGAACAAGGAAAAATACAACTTTCAGTTGAAAATCGCGTACTCAATATTTCATTGGCTGCAAAACACACTTTACGCTAAAAACAAAAAACAAGTAATAGTAGGTATTCTGTCGTAAATCGCTCCGTATTACGCTAACAAATTATAAACAAGTAATAATTTTTCTTTAATTACGAAATTAAAAAATAATTCTGTAATTTAAGAAAAAAAAAGGGCTCGTCCGGGATTTGAACCCGGGACCTCTCGCACCCTAAGCGAGAATCATACCCCTAGACCAACGAGCCGTGTTGAAGTGGGGCCATTACAATCACTTGATCGACTGGAGTCTGCTGAAGCGACGTTCGTCCTTGTAAATCTTATCTTCTCTCCAATCTTTCCAGCAAACATTTAGCCATTTAAAATTTCGAAATTCTAGTTTATCTGCAATTAGTTTTCTACGTTCTTTAATAGCGTATTAATTGTAATATAATTCATATTTTTGAAATTATACAACTATTCGGATTAATAATTTGGATTTCTTTCGTTGCATACGTTTATCTTTTGCAAATTGTTACTTTTTAACACTCATTTAATTTATACGCATGCGTAATTACATTCGCGGAGAGAGTGCGCGATGTTTAATTTGCAAAATGCGGGTTATTTTAAATAGAAACCCTGACAAAAATGAAACAATACGAGGAAAATATGCGAAAAATGCGAGAAAGTATGAATAAATAATATGACAAAATAATAATAAATACAATAAAATGAAAGAAAAATACCGAAGAGAACGGGAAAACACGGATAATGACAAGAATGCCCGTTCTTCTAAAGTTTCCGGTGATCTTTTATACATAATTTTTCGCATTTTTTCGCATTTCTTCGTATTTTTTCTCATTTCTTCGCATTTTTTTCATTTTCGCCAGAGAATGCTCGTAAACCGGAAAAAAGACGCAATCTTAATTGAATAAAGAAATTTTTACAAAACGATGTTTTTTTATACTAAAAAGTCAACCAACATTAATTGTGTAAAAATGAAATTCTTATGCCAAGTTTCCTGTCCCAATAAAGCCAAATTTCACCCAAAATCTTCGATGAAAAAAAGGAAACAAATTTCAGCTACATAGGATATCGTTGCTATTAATAAACCCCGATCACATTCATTGCTATTTTGTATTTGGGAGGCTTTATTTAAGAGATTCCAAATATACATTATCATTGTAAAATATAAATATTTCAATAATATTTTCTCGGATAGAAAATTAAATCAATACTCGAATACAATTCTATGGCAACGAAAACTACCCTAGTAACAGCGCTTTCTCAATGCCACTTTGTTGGCTTGCCACTATTCATTCAGCATTATTTTCGAATTGTAAAAAATAAGGAAAAAATGGGAAATACCGAAAGTAACGTGACCAGCGCTGTTAAAAAGCAAACGGACACATCCTCCATATTACTGTATCAGTTTGTCGATCTGAAAGGTACGTTACTCCGACAACATGTATATTTGGCTTTGATTGAATTCGAATCTGGAATGCCGAGACATCTCCCACGCGAATGGTCATATAAATCTTACAACGCTGATCACTACGATTCGATGATCACGAATTAGATCATCAAAATCTTCTACAGGCGTAGCTTTTTGAAAAGTTCTGTTTCAAACGTTCCAGTTTTTATGTGGGTCGAGTTATAATTGAAGCAAACAATCGGCGATTCTTTGTATGAAAAAAACAAGGCGAGCATTGTTTTACAATATTTTATAAATGTGCAACAGGTGGTGGTTTATTCGTCGATATGATGAAACAAGCCTCTCAAAGCAAACGATACGAGGAACTGGATAACGCGATTAGAACACAGGTCGAGCCCTTTTTGTACAATAAAGGACAGGGGAAATGGATACCAATCGAGAAATTAGTAATGCTCCGAAATAAGGATCGTCCCAGACACAAAATGGTATTAAAAAATTGCACGAAATCCAGGGTTTTATCTCGCTTTATCATAATAATTTACAGCTACCGGCGCTGAAAACGATGGAAAATCCGGGTGATTACGACATCGATAAAGACATGGGAGACGAGCTCGTGAATGAAGATAAAATCGGTATTCGTCGCATTTTTGCCTAGTCGTCAACAAATTGAAAGTACAACATAATTCGAATCTATTGGCTATTCATGTATAGATAAAAGCAAACATAGATTGGTTTGTTGGAGTTTAAATGAACGAGGAGCCGTTGGTGAAACCATCTTGCATCTCTGCATGCTTAACGCCACTTCGATCCACGCCGATTTGCTCAAACGTCTACTGCGATTTTATCCTAATCTCATCAACGACATATACATCAGCGACGAATACTACGGTTTTTAAACACATTTTTACCTCTTCTCTTTTTTTTCACTTCGGATTCTAGTGACAATTTCGGAATGCGAACAATTTCTGCAAATTATTGAAAAAAATTATTGTATTCATTAATATTCACAAATCACCGGCAACATTTTTATAGACCTGGTATTATTTTCATGATCCGTGTTTTCCCATTCTCTTCGGTATTTTTATTTTATTTTATTTTTTCATTTTCGCTAGAGAAGCGAAAAAAAATTTGCATTGATGGTCATTAATCGCAGGTGAGAATGTTTTACACATCGCCGTCGTGAATGAAGACCCATCTATGGTAAAATTTCTCCTGGATAGCGGCGCCAACGTGCACGAACGTTGCGTGGGAAATTTCATGTGTCCAGAAGATCAAAAAGCTTCGAGATACGACAGCGTTGACCACGAATGGGTCTCCGTTTCGCTGGAAACGAATTACAACGGGTAAACATTTCTATTTCGGATAAGCAATTTTATGCCGATACTTAAATTCTATTTGGGCACTACGCAGCTTTGCGTAGGCGCTAAAACGTGATTATTGAGTAGTTGCACGCTGCACGTGGCTTATTTTAGAATACTCAGTGCACGTACATTTCGTAGAAATAACCGCGTAAATTGTTCATCCGACAGTTATTATTTATACTTTTCATTGCAAAATTTGTATTTATCGCTATCTTACTTTTCGAGGAGAAATGATTTTACTGCGTCGTTACCTAAAAAGAAAAATAATTAGTTTGAATAAAATAATGAACGCTCAGCGAAAGCGACTGGGGGACATACAAATATTTTGTTCGCAGATATGTTTATTGGGGTGAATACCCGTTGAGTTTCGCAGCGTGTTTAGGACAAGAAGAATGTTACAGGCTGATGTTGGCCAGAGGCGCCGATCCTGATAAGCAGGACACGAATGGCAATACTATTCTTCACATGTTGGTGATTTATCAAAAACTCGTAAGTAGATTATGTATACTGAAAGTTGTCATTTTAATTGTGCGAAATTTAAATAATTATTGTGTAAATTAAACACGATGAGAAAGAGAATATAGAAATATGATAAGCAAAAGTATGGTTTTGTAAACTTTTATGACTTTCCAAGTGTTAGAAAAATACAAAACTGTATAGATATTTTTTTTGATTTTTTTCTTGTATTTTAGAAAAATAAGTAGATTATAGGTACCGTCGAAGGTTGTCATTTTAACCGTGCGAAATTTGAACGTATATTGCAGCTGATTAAATTTCAAGAATGATAATAGTAATCAATGATGACGTAAATGATGTAAATTGAACACGATGAGAAAGAAAATTGAAATGAAAAGCAAAAATTATTGTTTTGTAAACTTTAATCGGTTTCTGAAAGTGTTAAAAAATTACAAAACTGTACGATCTAATTTTTTAATACGTTTAAAAAATTTTAATATTGTACCAGTCCACCTTCGATATGGCATACGAAGTAGGCGCCTCACTGGCGATCAGAAATTACCTCAATTTAACGCCATTGACTCTATGCGCCAAGCTCGCAAGAATCGAAATGTTTTTCCACATTATGAACATCGAGCGAGAAATTTACTGGCAAATTGGAAGCATCACTTGTGCGGCGTATCCGTTGTCACAGGTGGACACCATCGATGTCACTACCGGCAAAATCAATGACAATTCTGCACTGAATTTAGTGGTGTTTGGCGTAAGAGATCGTGTCGCAATTTCTTTATCCCAGTCAAAATTCCCTGTTGTTGATTAATGCTGCTCGCGATTTCAGGACAAAGACGAACATTTAGAATTAATGGATGGCATGTTAGTGGACCTTTTGAATGCCAAATGGAACACCTTTGTAAAATCCCGGTACACGAAGCGCAAAATTAACTTGAGCATCGCGAGTTTCATGAAAAATGACGCCTCGACTTTTCTCGTTTCAGCTTTTACCGACAATTCTTTCTGTTCGGCTTTTACTTTATTTTCTCTTTGATAAGTTTTACCCTTCGACCCGGTCCGGTGAAGAGTAATACGAGCGCCGCTGCGAGCGTCGTCACACCCCCGACGTCGAATTTTACATCCCTCAACCACAGCATCCCCAATGCGCTCATTCAAACGATCATCGATAAGAACCTTGCCGACAATTTACCCCTGCCGGCCGTTACCGAATCGTCGATTAAAAAAATCACGTCCCAAATCTCGGCGAATATCACCGCCGTTCTCAAAGACATGATACTTTCGTCAATGAAGCAACAACACGCGATGAAAAAATATCTCTATCGCGCTGTCAACGATACGCTCTTCGACGAAGACAACTTGACTTACGTTGAAAGCGCGAATTTGAATCATCTGGAAAACGTGACCGATTCGAATTCGACCGCGTCGAAAAAGCCTGGAGAAGACGACTGGTGAGCTGATAAAAAAGGTTTCAAACGTTCTATCTAATTCGAAAGAATCGTTATCGTAGGTGGGAAGATTTGATGGAAGAATGCCGATTGATGAATCTCGAAGCCCCGGTTGCGAAGATTCGTTTGGTCAGTGAGATCTGCATGGAAATTGGGGCAATTTTGTACATCTGCGCTGCGTTGAGGGAGGCTCGATTTTTGGGTCTCAATATGTTTATTGAAAATCTGGTAAGACAAATGTCGGCGGACGTCGCTTGTTTATCGATGTATTACGGGAACGGATTATTTTTAGATGACCGCACCGTCACGAGTAATGTTCTTATTTTCGTGCTGCATTTTGTTATCCTTTCCATTTTTGAGACTCGCTTGTCTCGACGAAGTCGAAGACAAACTCGCCGTCGTCGTTATGCTGACAACGGCCCCTTATTTTTTATTCTTCTGTCGGGGATTCAAAACCGTCGGGCCATTCGTCGTCATGATTTACAGGATGATTACGGGAGACTTGTTGAGATTCGTCTCGATCTATCTCGTTTTTGTGATGGGCTTTTCTCAAGGTACCAAATTACACCAAATTTTTCTAGGGTTGTCATACATCTTCGTGAAAAGATCGATTGAATCAAGTAACGTCATTGATATGCGTGGTTGAGTTCAAATGACGAAGAGTAATGACTCGAATGATCGAAGAATCGTGGACACTTGGTACATATTTTCATTCGCGACATTGGCACACATTTAGATCTGAAGTAATATGTAAGTCTAGGTACTATGCCAAGGTTGCATTACGTTAACGGTGCACAATTATGCAATTTCTACTGTGTGCAATGGAGATTACGATGGGAGAAAACTTCCTGCATTCATAACTCTCGAACTCTTCATTGAGAGAAAAATTTGGTTCACTCAACGATGTTATTTTCTTCTTGATACGTGAAATTAATGAATTATTAAAATAGAGAAATAAACTCACTAATAATTATTCGATTTTACTATTTTGAAGTCATGATAAGGTGAAAACATAGCCCGAAGCAAAGATTTTTCGTTGGCTGCTCTAGCGAAAATGGACAAATGCTGAATAAAAATGGGAAGAAATGCAGGAAAAATATTGAAAAAATTCGAAGAAATACAAAAAGATACAGATAGTCACAGAAAACTGCGAAAAAAACACGAGGAAATACCGAAAAATACGAATTTATTTGGGAAAATAAAGAAACAATACCGAAAATGGAAAAAATAATGATAATATGAGTTGTTTTTATAGTTTTTTCTGATATTTTTTATCAACTTGTGTTTTGTCTTATTTTTTTCGTATTTTTTCGCATTTCGAAATTATTGCTAGGGTTGTGAATAAATACATTTATTG
>JABFQM010003912.1:0-10609 GCA_022816865.1 Zelostemma sp. ZL-2020
CAGAAATTCGTGATTAATTATTTACTAATTATTTAGTCGAGTTCGTATGTTATATGGTGGTAGTTTACGAAAATTAATCAGTTGATTAATTAAAAATAATTGGACATGGTTTGAAATTTTTCATTAAAGTTCGGAAAAATCGTTGTTATCTAACAAGGAAAATTACATTTTTAACGAAAAGTGGATTTTTGAATGATTTTAAAAATTGGTGGTCATGAATATTGATGATTTTTTTATTGCATAAAAACAAATTCATTAAAACGATAAATTTTTTTTTTAGGATTCGCATCATTTGGAATTGATTTTGTGGTTTATTTACAAGAATTATTCGACGTTGAATTAATACGATGATGGACGATTTTGTGGTCCGTTAATTAGCGGAAAATAATTGGACGTTATTGAAAATCGAAGTTTTGGAAAATTATTCTGTAATAATTAATTAATAACAAATGATTGCAAATTGTTAATTAAAGTTTAGAAAAAGCACATTATCGTAATTTTTCAAATATTCAATGATTTTGATTAATGATGTTATCACTGCAGAGAAACAAATAAATAAATCTAATTTTTTGCGATGGTTTTTAAGAAAACAATATTTTGTCTCACAATTTACATAATTTATATTAATTTTTTTCATTTGTTTTCAACAATTAATCAATTCAATGAAAAAGCATCTCGTAATCAGCAGATTCATTAAAAATAATTGGACATAATTAAAAATTATCAACATTTAAATATTTTTATTATGAAGTTATTACAATGTTGTTTTTCCGAAACAAGAAAATTAATGACAAATAATTTCACAAAATTGTAAATAATCATCGTTTCGATGATAATTTTGTTTTTGGAGAAAAACAACATTTTACGAAAAGCCTGAAATTATTGATTTGGTTCGAAGGCTCTGGAAAATCTTACACGATGATGGGCAGCGGCGACAACACGGGCATCATTCCCCGACTTTGCGACAGCCTTTTCGACATGATCGCGAAACAACAGAGTTTCGAGCTGTCGTACAAGGTCGAGGTCTCGTACATGGAAATTTACAACGAGAAAGTTCACGACCTCCTGGACCCGAAACCGAACAAGCAGTCGCTCAAGGTCCGGGAACACAACGTCCTGGGGCCCTACGTCGACGGCCTCAGTCAACTCGCCGTCACTTCCTTCCAGGTTTTCATCCCTTTTCCCAAAAAACAAAAACTTTTTCTCAAAATCGACCGCATTTTGTTTAAGAGGAATCCGTGACCTCTGTTTTACCGACCGAGTTTCCAAAACGCAACCGTGGTTTTAAAAAAAAGTCCTTTTTCTTTTTTCAAAAACCAAAAAAAAGTTTCAAAACCAGTTATGAAAGTTGACCGGTAAAAAGGAGTTTTTGGATTTGAATTGTTCGTTGAAAAGTTGCTAATTCTTGAATTGTGTTTTAGGACATCGACAATCTGATGACGGAAGGCAACAAGTCGAGAACGGTGGCGGCGACCAACATGAACTCGGAGAGTTCGCGATCTCACGCCGTCTTTTCCGTGATTTTAACCCAAACGTTAACGGACGCGAGAAGCGGGGTGAGCGGAGAAAAAGTGTCGCGTATGAGCCTCGTGGATCTCGCGGGAAGCGAAAGGGCTGTGAAAACCGGTGCGGTTGGCGATAGATTAAAAGAAGGGAGCAACATAAACAAGTAAATTACCGTCAACTCCTTTTTACCAACCGAATTTCCAAAGTTCGGTCGGTAAAACAGAGTTCACCGAATCCTCTCAAACCAAAAATTAATTTTCCTCTTCATCCCCCAGATCGCTGACGACGTTGGGTCTAGTCATTTCAAAATTGGCCGATCAGAGCTCGGGTAGTAAAAATAAGGACAAATTCGTGCCCTACAGAGATTCCGTTCTCACGTGGTTGCTAAAGGTAGCAAAAATTTTCTTTTTTTTTCGATTAGATTTCGTTAAATTACGATTCCTTCGTTCCAGGACAACCTCGGTGGCAACAGTAAAACCGTGATGGTCGCGACGATATCTCCGGCAGCGGATAATTACGAGGAAACGTTGTCGACCTTGAGATACGCGGACAGAGCCAAGAGAATCGTGAACCACGCCGTCGTCAACGAAGACCCGAACGCGCGCATCATTCGGGAGCTTCGGATGGAGGTGGAAACGCTGAAAGAAATGTTGCTCCACGCGACGGTACAAAAGGACACCGTTTTCTTTTTCCTGGAAACAATTCCCATGACTAATGTCTCGTTTTATTCAGGGTCAAGGCTCGGTTATCGGACAGCAACGAACGGATATTACGGAGAAGATTTCGGAGTCGGAGAAGCTCATGAAGGAAATGTCTCAGACGTGGGAGGAGAAACTGGTGAAAACGGAGAGGCTGCAACACGAGCGGCAACATGCCCTTGAAAAAATGGGCATCAGCGTTCAAGCCTCCGGCATTCAAGTCGAAAAAAACAAGTACTACTTGGTCAATTTGAACGACGATCCTAGTCTCAACGAGCTTCTCGTTTATTACCTTAAAGTAAGCTCGAGCTTGCCTTAAAAATGTAATTGAAAATGTATTCAGCGTGACAATTTGTTGTTTATTGTATAAAGGAAAAAACCCTCGTCGGCGGGCGTTCCTCGAAAACCGAGCAGGACATTCAACTTCATGGACTGGGCATTTTACCGGAGCACTGCGTTATCACGATAGAGTCCGGGCTGTTCATGACCCCGTTACCGGGCGCCAGGTGCTTCGTTAACGGGACCCTCGTCACGAAAAAGACGCCCCTTTTGCACGGCGACAGGATCGTCTGGGGCAATCATCACTTTTTCAGGGTCAATTGCCCGAAAAGTTGCACAGGTGATTAATCGCCGAGTCTTGCGAAAGTCGCTTTCAATTGATCTTTTGTTTACCTTTTCAGCGCTCAATAGCGAGCCGCAAACTCCTGCACAAAATATCGATTACAATTTCGCCAGGGAGGAACTCATGCTCAACGAACTGTCCAATGATCCTATACAAAGAGCGATCGCCAGGATCGAGAAGCAGCACGAGGAAGATAAACAGGTCGGCTGATCGGAGGATTGGTTTTTTTTTTTTTTTGGGTCAAGGGGATGTTTGTTAATGATTTTATGCGTAATGCAGGTGGCGCTGGAGAAGCAGAGGCAGGAATACGAGAGGCAGTTTCAGCAGCTGCGAAACATCATGTCTCCGTCGACGCCGTACGCTCCGTATATGCCGTACGATCCTCTCCGAGGAAATTTAGGGGGCAAACTTTTGCCGGCGTGCACGCCAACGACCCAGATGAGGGTTGAAAAGTGGGCCCAAGAACGGGACGAGATGTTTAAGCGTAGTTTAGGACAGCTCAAAACGGACATATTGAAGGCGAATTCGCTCGTGCAAGAGGCCAACTTTTTAGCGGAGGAAATGAGCAAGCAGACCAAGTTTAGCGTCACTTTGCAAATTCCGCCGAATAATTTAAGTCCGAACCGAAAGGTATGGAAATTAGTCGAGCTTTTGGGATTTGTTTTTGTCCGTTTTTTGGTTTTCTTTTATTTTGGTGTTTTTTGTTGCACTCTTGGATATTCAGAGTGTATTTTTTCAGCGCGGCGCTTTTGTCAGCGAGCCCGCGATTCTGGTCAAAAGAACTAACATGGGAAGCCAAGTTTGGTCGATGGAGAAACTGGAGAACAAATTGGTCGACATGCGGGAAATTTACGAAGAGAGAAAGGATCCTAACAATTGTTCGAAGGTGCGGAAATGGAGAACACAACTCACACTTTCCAGTGTTTTGTGATTTGCGGAAAAAAAAATTAATTTACTGGATCAACCACGAGAAACGTAAAGAGCCGAATTTCACGACTTGAATTTCCGAATTTCAGGACAAGCTGCCGGGTAAAACGCTGGACCCTTTCTACGAATCGCAAGAGAACCACAACCTCATCGGCGTAGCGAACATTTTCCTGGAGGTTTTGTTCCACGACGTTCGATTGGATTACCACACTCCGATAATCAGCCAACAAGGAGAAGTCGCTGGCCGACTACAGGTCGAGATCAGCCGAATTTCAGGGCAGTTCCCGCAGGATCGCATTTGCGAGGCGGCTTCGGAATCCTCCACGGACTCGGCTTCTTCGGAGTACGACGATTACCCGGGTTCAAGTCACGTGACGTGTCGCGTGACTATTAAGCAAGCCAGTGGCCTGCCACTTTCCCTCAGCAATTTCGTCTTCTGCCAGTACATTTTCTGGGGTCACCCGGAGCTCATCGTCGTGCCTCCGGTCGTCAACACGGACCTACCGACCGCGACTTGCGCCACCGGGCAAAAGGACTCCCTCGCTTTTAAATTCGAGCACAGCAAAGATTTCACGGTCCCCATCACCGAGGAATTAATGGAACACTGCGCCGGTGAATTTCTCGAACTTTCGTCGCCCCGAAAAACGGTTCCTAATTTTCTCTACATTTTCAGAAGGCGCGTTGAGCATCGAAGTCTGGGGTCACAGAAGCGCGGGATTCTCCAGGAGTAAACCAGGATGGGAAGTGGAGCAGCAGCAGCTGGCGAAAGCGAGATCCCTGGCGGATCGATGGTCCGAACTGACCCGGAAAATCGAGCTCTGGGTTGATATTCAGGAGCTTAATGACCAAGGGGAATACTCGCCCGTGGAAGCCGTTGTTAAACCCGATATGTGGACGGGTACGGAGAGCTTTTTAATCCCGAAAACTGGAAGAAATGTAGCTTGAAATGTTGATTTCGTAGGAGGGATTTATCAGCTGAGGCAGGGACAACAACGGCGAATTCAGGTCCGGGTGAAACCGGTGCAAAATTCCGGGACGTTGCCGATAATTTGTCAGTCGATATTGAACGTCGCGGTGGGAAGTGTGTCGGTTCGGAATCGGCTTCAGATTCCTTTGGATAGTTACCAAGACGAGGATCTTAGCATTCTGCGGGAAAAGTGGAGCGACGCTTTGATGAGGAGGAGGCAATACCTGGATCACCAGATTAAAAATCTTATTAATAAGCAGGGTTGGTTTTTGTTTAAACCGTGTTTTGTTCGAGGAATCATGGGATTTGTTTTGTAGATAAAACGGAGCAAGATGTGGAGAGGGAGCAGAGTCTGGTGGACCAGTGGGTGAGCTTGACCGAGGAGAGAAACGCGGTACTAGTCCCTGCAGCGGGTTCCGGGATTCCCGGAGCACCCGCCGATTGGAATCCTCCGTCCGGCATGGAACCGCACATTCCTGTCTTGTTCCTTGATCTCAATGGCAAGGAAATCCTTTCCCAGCTAAAAAGAATTCAACATTTGTCCGACGAAACTCGATAACGAAAAATTCTTTTTGCAGCGGATGATCTTTCCACGCATCAATCCGGGGAACAAGTCTCGGTCTCTGGATTGAACTCGATTCTGCCGAAGGAGCACGGAAACAAGTTCTACAATTTGCCGATAATTCGGCACCTGGAAAAGGACGTTTGCGCCATCGCTGCCTGGGATTCCAGCATCCACGACAATGTTCATTTGAACCGAGTAACGGACGGTGAGAAATCGTCTTCATCTTGAACGTTTTTTTGAGAAGAGGAATGAATTTGATGAATCAATTGTTACAGCGAACGAGAGGGTGTTCCTCATTCTAAAAACAACGGTGCGATTGTCGCATCCTGCCCCGATGGACCTGGTGCTGCGCAAAAGACTCGCGCTGAACATTTACAAGCGCCAAAGCATAACGGACCGAATCTTCAAAAGAATCGTACGCACCGATTGCTTATCACACACAGGAGTCACTTACGAAGTCGTTTCCAACATACCAAAAGCCAGCGAAGAGCTCGAAGACAGGGAAAGCCTGGCACAAATCGCCGCCAGCGGGGAAGACAGCAGCTCTTGCGACGGCGAAACCTACATCGGTGAACCTTTTTTCTCGACAACTCGATTCCCAAACATTACGATTTCTCGAAAAATAATCGCTTTTGTTTTCCGCCGTTACAGAAAAGTACACGCGGGGCGTTTCGGCCGTTGAAAGCATTCTCACCCTGGATCGACTGCGGCAAAATGTCGCGGTGAAGGAGCTGCTGCAGGCTCAAGGTCAACCTTTGATGCGCAAGACGGCGAGCGTGCCCAATTTTTCTCAAGTACTTTGGAATTTTTGGAATTCTGTTTGGGAGTTGGGTTATTGGATTTATCGGGGTCTTCTTTTTTTAGATTATGCGGTTCGACGCGTCGATGGATTCGCTGAAAGTCACTCGGAGCGAGAGCGTGACGGATCTCAATTCCGAGCTCAATGGAATTCCGCATTTGCGGCGGAGTTCTATGGGGCACGCGAGGAACGAAGAGAATCTTTTGACGACGCCGCCGAAGCCGTTTGGAATCGGTAAGAATCGGGTGGAGTCGATTTTTTTTAATGAAGGACGAACGAGTTACATTTGTCATTTTCGAGGTTTTGGTTTGGGATTTGATCGAGGAGACATTTTTATCGGTGACAATTACGGAGTTGTTTTAGTGGGAAAATGTTTCCTCGAATCACGGCGGTACTTGACAATTTGTAATTAACATGTTTGTGTTGTCATTTCTCTCCGGTTCTGACTCAAGTACACCAGCAAAAAGGTAATCGCTCTTTTTGCGTTTCGACGATGAAGACAAAAACGCCACGTAGTTTTATATTGGAATTTTTGCCGATTGGATCGAGTAGCGCAAATTGTTTTTTTTTTCTCGAGGACGAATTCTTCCTGATGCTTGATTTCACGATGGGAATATGTACTATTTTAGAGCAAAATCGCTTGGGTCGATTTTGCATTGGCACAAACACACGTTTTTTAGGGACACTCGTGCCCTCTAGAGCGAGATTTTGCAAGTTCAGGCTTTCCGTTCTTCATTGCCTTGACTCGCTTCCGGAAATGGACAATTCGACGGGTTTTTATTCGTTTATTAAATTCTGTGGCTTATGCTGTGTTTTTTGGTACTTTTTTTGTCCTGTTATGAACTTTCAATCACCAATAATTCGCATTCAAAGCAACTTTCCGTTTCGCAATTTCATTCCGTAGAGAAAAATTCGGAAAAACAGCCGGTCTTTTGCCGTTTTTTACGCTATTGCGACTTCCGCCATTTTGTTTCTTTACAAAACTCGTGGCACGCGCGAAGTCGTTTTTTACTGACCGAGTTTCAAAAACATCTTTTAATTGGCCAATTACAGTCGTGTAAAAGTAAAATGGCGTTTTCGAAACTCGATCGGTTGAAAAGAATTTTGCTAAAATGGCTGCCGCGCGCGAAATTTAAATATGCAGCGACCTAATTTAAGTGATAAATTTGCTATGAAAAAAAGTTGACCGAATCGTACAATTTGATAATTCGTTTCTTCTTTTGTTCAATACTACGTCTACCTATTTCGGCCCACGCAAGGCTCCATTCTGAATTCAGGTAAAATGGAGTCTTGATTAAACAATAAATCGATTGCCATAGAGGCAACGATCGTTAGTTTTGACCGTTTTACATCGTTGTTTAGCTCGTTTTTTTGTGTCGATGTCAATATTTCATCCGACGATAAGCATACGAGTTGCTTGCTTGCATGTTCGATGTTTTGAAAGAAAATCCCCGTTTGCATGAAATTCCCTTTTCGGAAGAATGACAGTTTTCCCGCTCTCAGAAAAGGACGGAGCGAGGATTAGAAAAGGACACCCTAATCGCGATATAACGCGACCTAACCTCGAAAATAATGCCGGGATTACGATGGCCGTAACGTAACGTAATCCCGGCTTAATGGAAGAAGTGCATGGAGTCGTAGACTTTTTATGGAGTTTGTAAATATTTCCGGAAAACGCATTTTCGATGGATCTCGAATTTCCGACTTTTTGAGCATGAGGGTTTGTTGAAAAAATAGTGCATCGCATGCTTGAACGAAAAGCATTGACAGGGTTGCCACCCGACGTTGAAAACCTTAAAAAGTTGGGTTAGTTTTTACGAAAAACAAATGAATGTTTGAATGTTTGAAAAGAAATGCGAGTGGTAACCCTGATGAAAGTCCGAAAGAATCACGACGCGTACTTCAGCAGGAATTAATCGGTCTACGATTGCGAGAAATGTTGATTGGATTTGTTACGATATGGCGAGTTTTCGGCAAAAGTTCGATGTTTGGTACTTCGAAAAAGTCACTCGCCATTCTGTTATATGTGTAGAATCGTGTGACATTGTCGACACATTTTGTAACCGGCGCATCTATCTCCTTTCAGCGAGACCAACCTTCCTGAATCTCAACTTGAATCTCAACTCTTTGACGCGTCTTCAACAATCCACTTCTGCCAAGTGTAGGTTACAAACGTTTTCGACGATTATTGCAAACTTGCGCGACGCCGCGAAGTTTCCAATAATTACGTCGAGCGTTTGTCTATTTCATGTAGAGTTTTTTCGCGTTCGTTTTCACTTTGTTCCGGCAGTTTTCAGTCTCTTGGTTTTTATGTTGGCGCAACTGGAAAATGGCGACCCCTTCATGGCGCTCGAGATCGCGACCGCCAAAGAATTCGCACATAATCCACAAATTAGAGCATAAATCGAGAGAAATTGTTCTTTTTTTGCGAAATAATCAATATGCAGCCCGGAAACTTGCATTAAAATCGCGAGATGGTCCAAATTCCAGAGCCAACTTCGGACAGTCGCCATTTTTCGGTCCAACCCTTATGTTTTCCAGGATTTCAGAAACGTAGATCGCCAGTTTACTTTTCTTTTCGCTGTATTACACATTTGTTTCCGCTTTTTCAGTACCTTGACATTTCTGTTCGCTTGAGATTTATGTTGAAAAAGAAAAGCTTCGAATTTACTATATCTCTAATAAAATTTCCGCATTTTTAGCTTCGCCGAACATGGTCGGCGGCAAACTCGGCCTGAGGATGACGACGTTGCACGAGGAAACGTCGAACGCGGCGCATCAGTTGCCGTCTCCGGTTCCGGACGACGACGAGGAAAAAAGCGAGGCCGATTATTGCGAATACGAAACTTACCAGGTACAAAATCGAAACGTCGTTATTGATTTCACGGATAATAACGAATTCTTTTTTTCAGGCTCCGCCGAGACCGATGAAACCCTTGACAACGTCGCGCACCCTGGATTCTTTAGTCGACCTTCAGTCCGCGAAAATCAACACGCCGAGCATGAGCAGCAGCGGCTACGGTTCCCAAGCAGTCTCTTCAACGAATCTGTCTTCCGAAGATTCCATGTCGATAAAATCCATCAGCGTCGACGAAACGCCGGATTTAGAATACAGAAATTTGCTCGATGGAAGAAGGCCCGAAATAATGGACACCTTGCTCGTCGAGGAAACGCCCGAGGAATGTTCCGGGGAACTGGCGAACACCTCGAGTAAACTCCACTTTTTCGACGGGGAAAATACCCGAAAGTTCGGTGAGAACCAGGGAATGGGAAAACTCGAATTTTCCGGTTTCAACGAACCTTTTTTTCCAGACAACGCGAGGAAAAGCTTGGATCAAAGCGCCGTCGAGGGGACGGTTTCGAATCGCGTTCCGAGCATCGAAATTGAGGACAGGAAAAGAACCGAGGTCGTCGACGTTGGCCAGACTTCGAACTCTGGCGACGACAGCAATTCCGAGGGGAAATTACTACCCGGAAAGGTGGCACCGAGTTCCCTTTTTGCTTTGGTTGTTTTCCCATTTACTTATTAATTGCGATTCTTTCAGGTCGTGAGGAGACGAAAAAATTCCGGGAATGCCAGCAGGTTGTCGACTTCCCAGCACAGAGCATCGTTTCCGATGGTCCGTCCACAAGTATCGGAAAGCAAAGCTGCTGCTCGGTTGGAAGAAACGCTTCAACCGCCGGAAATGCCCTACGAAAACAGCAGCAACAGCTCGTCCGAAAGAATCGACGGTACATTTCATTGTACAATTATTCTGTATTTCATACCGATTTATAACGATTCTTCGTGTTCCTGTAGATGATGCAAGCGACAAGAGTTTCGGATCGAAACACGACCTGACGCGGATCGAAGCTCCTGTACCCGACTGGGTCGTCATCGGGGAATCGGTGCTCGTCCGGCCCTACAGTTACACCGGCGTGATCGCGTACGTCGGCCCTACGGAATTCGCATCCGGTACCTGGATCGGAGTCGAGCTCGACGCGCCGACCGGTTGGTTCTCCACATCACGAAAAATGGGAAATGAGACTTGATTCGATCTTGTTTTTAGGAAAAAACGATGGCGCTGTAAACGGGCAAAGATACTTCACGTGCAGGGCAAAGTGTGGAATCTTTGTAAAGTATGACAAGCTTATTCAGGATAGACGAGGTCGATCTCTCCGAAGCTTCACCAAACAACAGCCGGTTCAGTCCACTCCGACGTTCACGTCTATGCGCACGAGTCTTAGTAGAGGTTAATAAAATTGTGTGTAAAAGAATGATTGAGGAAATGTAATTAAAAAATGAATTATTGTAGGTGAAGGTCTACACTCGCTACATCGAAGCCAAAGCCGGGGCGAGGGACTTTCGACGTCAGGGACAAAATCATCGTCTCCTCGTGGGAAATGAGCTGAGATCGAACGTTGTTTTTGCCTACGATACATGTAGCGGCATTGTTTCAGTCCCTTAGTGTAGAGGGCAATTATTGATTGTCGATAATTACCATAATGTCATTTGAAAGAAATACCTAGGACTTGTGAAGGCGTG
>JABFQM010003913.1:0-10606 GCA_022816865.1 Zelostemma sp. ZL-2020
CGATATGCGGAGTATCATAGGGAATAACTATAACTGTGTTCGCTCAGGCCATGCGAAGCATTATAACTGGATGCCACGTCTAAATTCGCTCACAGCATGCAAAATTTTATACGGAATAACTATGGTGATCGCTTAGGACATGCGAAACATCATGTCTGGTTGCCACTACTAAATTCGCTCACAATATGCAAAGTTGAGAATGAATTGTTCCACTCATCCAGGCAATATTTGTATTTATATTGAAGTCGACGTTTCGACAGCCTATGTGTGCTGTTCTTTTCAAGATACATAGATTCTGAAAGAAGTGATATATATATAAAGATCGATGGGTCGGCAGTATTGAAATTACGATGGATGCAACGACTTACTAAATACAATTACATCAATTCCTTATCTTTTACGCAGTGTTGTACACAATCCACAATCTGAAGCAGTTCTATACCGTAAATCTGAACTAACAAATACGAGTTATAACATATAGGTTATGAAGCACTGTGAACGCAAAGTATTATATGCAAAGTAAGTAAATTAGATATGCAAAGTATTATAAGGAATGATCATGGTGTTCACTCGGGCCAGGAGAAGCATTATGTCTGGTTGCCACGACTAGATTCGTTCACGATATGCAAAGTCTTATACGGAATAACCATGGTGTTCGCTTAGGCCATGCGAAACATTATGTCTGGTTGCCACGACTAAATTCGCTCACGATATGCGAAGTATTATACGGAATGAGCATGGTTTTTGCTTAGGCCAGGCGAAGCATTATGTCTGGTTACCACGACTAAATTAGCTCACGATATGCAAAGTTTTATACGGAATAACCATGGTGTTCGCTTGGGCTAGGCGAAGCATTGAGTCTCCCTGGCGGTAACGAAGTGACACAAGGGTGATTCAAGGAGCGACGTAACGTTGCGTCGCCCTTACGTCGGTTTTGTTCACAAAAGTGATACAAGAGTGACATACCGTACATGTCACTGACCGAATTATCAGAAGAATTAGTTGAAGAAAACATCTCTCTCAAAAAACTGCCGAAAAATCAGTTTCTGGCCGGTACCCGGCAAAATAGCGGCTTTAATGACCATCACGGATCCGAATAAACACATCGGGATACTATTTGTACGCACCGTACGAGTCACAGGCCGAATTATTAGAAGAATTGGACGAAAAAAAAATCTCTCTCAAAAAACTGCCGAAAAATCAGTTTCTGGCCGGTACCCGGCAAAAAGCGGCTTTACTGACCATCACGGATTCGATTAAACAAATCGGGATACTATTCGTACGCACCGTACGAGTCACAGACCGAATTATTAGAAGAATTGAACGAAATAAAAATCTCTCTCTAAAAACTGCCGAAAAATCAGTTTCTGGCCGGTACCCGGCAAAATAGCGGCTTTAATGACCATCGCGGATTCGAATCAACACATTGAAAGAGCATTGCAAACTTTGCAAAGAAAAAAACGCGAATTGGCAATGGGGGTGGGCCCCACTCACATTGACGTTTCGGAACCGAAAAGATCGATTCTTGAGAAAATCGACACTAAAAATATCGATATAAACAATCGATCTTTGAGAGTAAAAGATCTATTCAGAATCGCACATTTCAATTCTATTCGAAATAGTTTTTCCGAAATTACCGCTGGAATCATGTCCTTTGTTCCTTTCGTACCTTCAGGTATAAATATTTCAATTTCACAGAACTGTGGCAAAAAATAAAAATGGATAAATTTCTGCTCGATTCGATTCGAAACATCGCGATCTGTTATCAGGTTTTTCGTGTTTTCAATATCAAAGTTTTATTTCCAGATAAACACAAATTTTCATTTACTAAGAATGTGGACTCCCCGTTTTCTCTTCGCAATCTTGGATGTTTTATTAAAATATACATTTTATCCAAAATACAAAAAGAAAAATGTATGTACAGCGTCGGATTTGCTTAACGTGAACGCAATAATTAACGAGATAACGACAGTAGTGCAAAATAATAGTATTTGCAATCGGAGTAATGGGGTGCAATGATAAAGTACTGTAACGATGAGAAGAAAGTTCAATTTTACACATTTCAGAGTCTGTACAAACCGCACAAAATTGTTGCATTTTCATAAACATTCGATAGTTCGAACAAAGGGCAGTATTGTTTTAAAGAAATTCAGGAGCATAAACAGTATCGAAAGTCGAATTCATCAATTATTCCACATTTTGTAAAAGTTAATATTCAGGTCTCGGTCGAGTTTTCTTCTTCCCAAAATATTTACAATTCTCGATAGAAATAATTGAATCTGTTTAAAACTCGATAAAAAATGTTCCTAGACACCATAAAATTTCTCTAAAAATGAATTACAACATCCGCAATCACTTAAACGTAAGTAACATTTTTGAGCTTCGATTCGCGTTCTCAGTTTGCATAATAAAAGTATAATTATGTAGCACTCGGTAATTCAACTAATTCAAGATGAACCATAGAAACGTAGATTCTTATCCCGTGAAAAGTGCTCGCGTAAATTTATTGCAAAATTACTTGGGCTAAATTTATATTACTCGTAGTCTACTTAAATAGCGAAATTGCAAATCTGCTTAAATTAGCGATACATTTACTTAATACTAACGGTAACTTACAAAAATTGAGATATCAATGCAATATTCTCACTTGAAATGTCATCAGAACCAATGAGAAAAAATTGCCCAATAAATGTTTCCACGAAATTATGTACAGAACATTTCTACATTTCTTCACGTACTCATTATTGCCTATAACAATTTTCGTAAAAAGAGATCAACTGAAAAACAACGAGATTTTTTCTCTGTACATCTCTGATTCTCTGCGCTCAAATTTTTTATACTCTCACGCTTCAATCGAAACAACAAATTCTACCCAAAAACACAAATTACTTTTCGTAAAGTACGTGGACAATTTTTATATTGCTTTCGAATGACGATTAAAATTGTCAATTAAAAACCGTCGATTCAACATTCCTGCCTGTCTTACATTAAATTTGTTCAGCTGCGTTTTACATTGTTCTAAGGCACTTACAAGATATTTATTGAGAGCTTGGAACTCTCAAATAAGCCATCGTAAATACCTCGAAAATCTTCTAAAAAAAGCTTGAAAATTGTAGCGATATTTAAACGTTACACCGGTCTTGTAAATTGCACTCGGTACGAAAATTTTCGAAATTTTCGGCGTAACAACTAAACAAAGCAGAAACTTACAATTAAAGTTTCGTAAATGTAATGTTACAATTTACAAAAAATCAATCCAAAAGGGAAATTTCAACACGAATCTCACAACTAGTTTCTCGTCGTTTACGATGTTTGATCACAGTTTACGTGCACGTTACACGGCAATGATATTATTACACGGAACGATAAACAGTTTGATCAAAGACTGCAGAGAAAATGCAAAGAGAAAGAGCTAATACTTAAAGGTCCGACCGAAAACACATATAAAAAAGTAATTTATAAATCAGGTTTTTCGAACTTCCGATCAGAAACGAGAAAGCAATGCCTTTCTTCGCCGTCTTCAATCACAAATATATTATATATTACACTTCTCGTAGAGCCAATCGCACATTTCGTTAAATATATACGCGGTTTAAATTAAAGCTAATATACAAATCTCCAATAAGTCTACAAAAATTTATTCGAAAAATCGTTTTTCGTTATACGAAAGCAGCGAAAACACGATTTTTCATTTGCACTTTCAAGCATCACTAATTTTCTATTTACAGTGATTTCGCCAGCGATAAAATGACGAGAGATGAGAGTGAGTCGCACATTTTCATTCGCGCCACGCGCCAAAGAAACTCCGCGATCATCGAGATTCTCACGTTCGAAACAGTGGTCGAAGAAACGAATGCTTATTTACAGTCCACAAAAAGTCGTTAAAATTTCGCCCTCATCTCTCACCAGGCGTGGGGAGATAAATACGTGCTTCTCTTTATCTTGTCGTTATTTGATACAAAAATTAGGTAGGATATGATTATAATTGACTGCGTACACCGTGTTACGTGGATATGAACGTCGAAGCGTTGCCCTGGAGCAACGAAAATGGGCTTTGAAAGTGAAAGAAAAACGCGCGCTCCACCTCGACGTATCACAAATTACAATGCTTCTCCACCTGCGTCGCGAAATCGCTCGTTCCCCGAAAAGAAAAGCGCGCGTTTCGCATTTCACTCGACAAACTCGAGACATTTCTCGTCAATACTCGATTACGTTTGTACACCACAGGCACGAACAGGAAATATAACGATTCGTTTGTCATAATTTCAAAGATAAAATCGAATACATGTATATCGTGTATAACCGTCGTTTCTCTCTTAAATAACAACTCTTCTGAGCAGCTTGGGCATTTGATATGAGTTACCAAAGGCAAGTACGCATTTGATTCGTACGCGATTAACAATGAACGTAGCTACAATTGCTAGGCAGTGCCCTTTCACTCGCTAAATATATTTCACCGAACAAATTATCACTGGTTAACATTTCCTACTCCACCGCGAATCCGCAAGTTTCCTCTACCGCCTGCGTCAGCTTGTCCAGCATCTTCTGATAATTCGGATAATTCTGCGGGATGTCTATTCTGTTGAAGCAGGTGTGCGCTTTCGGAAGATTCTCACTCGGCGTGTCCACGGCGTGAATCGTAAAAAGTCGTGGTCCCGCCGCACCCGTTGAGCCTACAAAAAAACATCGAAATCATTACAATCTTTGTTCCTTGACAAAATGCCCTTTGTCTCTGCACTTTCGACTCGCCTTGCAAAGCCTTAAATCCCTGTAGAGGAACCCGTGAACTCCCGGTGACGAATTGCAGCAACCTCGCGCGCATTTCTTCGCCGTATGACTCGACGATCTGCCAAAACCATTTGACGACCGGTGTATCAGGCGTGCAGTGCTTTAATCTCGTATGCAGCTTCCAGTCGTTGATGTCGATGGTACCGAGGCCGCCGATTACGAGCTCCAGTTCTCGTTCGTCGAAGGGTCTTAGCAGTAACGGCGGGATCAGCTCGTGAAAGCCCTTCTGCAGGGCGAGAAATTGTTGCTCGATGCCGCGCATGAAGCGGTAATTTACGTAGAGGCGCACGTACTCGCGCTTGTTCTCCTCCGTCACTGGAATGTCTTTGCCACCAGGTTTGAGCTCGTGATTTCTTAGGGCGCCGAAACAGCTGTGCTCCACGCAAAACGTCGCATCTATCACTCCGTCTATGCTGTTTTCTCTGTAAATGTTAAATAAAATATTTTACATCGGTAATTTTCAAGCGAGATATTAGACAATGAAAATCTTCATTGCTTACAACATCCACGTGAGACTTCGATGTAGTTCGGGGTCAACACCCTCGATATCGCTGAGAGTGATGGCTTTGTTGAGCAACATCTTGTAAAAAGGCGTTGTAAAGCCACCATCTATGTGATGTCCGTGGAACACGGCAATGCCGATGATCCTTCCGACAAAGTGGAAATACGACAAATGCTCGGGATTAATTCCCGAATCAGGGTTTATTTGCAGCGTGTAATTGTCGTCCCGAGAGTACTGGAATAGACCGTACTGCGGATTAAGCATCTCGTGGGAGAGCAGGTAGAGCCACTCGCGTGCCACGCCGCCATAATCGAGTCCCTCTTCGCCCCGGAATTTCACCATCAGCCGCTTCCTCATGTCTTTCGGCCGCATTTTCATAATGAGTCTATAGGATTCCTGAAAAAGCAATTAAATTTAGCGGCTTGTTTTTACAGTAACAAACACATTGTGATGATTTTTACTTCAAAGATTTCATTTCGCGAGACTTCTAATCGGCAGTGACCGCTTTGAGGCTGCAGCGCATTCAACTCGGCCCTCAAACATTTCAATTTCCCGACTAAATCGCGCTTGTATTTCGGCAGAAGTTCGCTTTCCATGAGTTCCTTTGGCAGATCCGATATCGTTTGTCCGTTGTGTCCATTTTGCGTCGGCGTCGTGTTTTCTTCTGCGACATGAAAAGTCGTAAATTACAAAATCACGTAATTTTCTCGTAAAAATTGATTGCATCGCGGGAAAGCAACTTACGCGTAGGAGAATTATTGTTACTCGTTTCACTTCGAGACCTTTGCTGGTTGTTATTCGAAGGCGTCGTGGGCTGTGTAGGCGACGAATCGAAAGAATCATTTCTCGGCCCGTTCGTGCCGTTTCCGCCGTTGTTTTGTTGATTATTCGTACTGTTGGTCTGTCGTCTAAAAAAACCAAAACTTATCAATAATTTGAACTCAACTGAAACTCAATTTCGGTACTTTCGTCGACTACAAACTTCATTATATTGTTTATCATCTGAGTGTTAAGCCTGGGATCGGTAAACTGCGTAGTCCTATTGTTATGATCAACAAAATAAACTCTCCCGCTGTGAGTCTGCCGCATTTCCCAGCCACTAGGAAGCGACCCGAGTTCACCGGCCAGTTCATTGGCAGGTAAATCTCGTGGGATTCGAGGATCGTGCCACGTCGAAGAGCCCGTCGGCACATGATAGAAATAGACTTGACCTTGCTGGGTTTTCCTCATTTCTACAAGGATAAAAATTCATTAATTCGATGCGCAAATCAATAACAACTCAAAAGGAAAAAGAATTCGCTACCGTAACCACGGGGCAAATCTAAGGGCTGCGGTTCGGTTCTCCTCTCGCCCCCGAGCATAGCGCTGTTCCGATTCCTGTTCATCCTGGCAGGTCTGCGCTGCTGACTCGCGTTAATTCCGCCGCGCTCGGTTCTAGCATTTCCATTTTGTTCCTCCCCCGCCCTCGGTGTTCGTTTTTCCCGAGACGGCGGCGTCTGCTGGTTTTGAGTCGATTGCGGAGTGTTTCTCGACGCCGAATTTGGCGCTGAATTTTCTCTACTCGGCGTTCCGGTCGGCGTTTCCTCTCCGTTCCACTCGGCTGATTGCCTCGAGGGACTTTCACTAGACGCGTTCAATGGACTACCGCTACTGCTTGGTGACATTGGCTCTGAACAAGGCACTGGCGGAGATTCCGGCGTGGTCGGAATTATAGCATTATTAGACCTGTTCAACAAGCGTGAAAATGTTAATCGAATGATTTCAAAAATTGTACAAAAGATTTCCGGGCAAATATCAACCGTGAATTCGGACGGATCCACTGAGTCGTTCGATTATAGTGATTGACGTAATAAAGACGACCACTCGACGCTCGACGTTCTTCCCAACCGTCGGGAAGATCCGTGGGGCAACTGAGATCTCCGAGCACATCTACCACTGCATTGTGGCCCACCGTGTTGCTCACAGCACCGTTGTGGCCGTCTCGCGACAGCAAGGATACTACGATCTGTCCTTTCACTACGTCCGTGTCATTTGCTTGGGCTTTGCACAGATCCAGGCGCTGATCTGGAACCATATCGTACATTTTACATGATTCTTAGAGAATAATTTAATACATTCATGTTCGCAATGACAAGAAACTTTGGATAGCCCGTGCTGATTGTTGTAATCCGTGGGAACTGACACTTACAGCCCGTATCTTTGAGCCTTTGAATCGTGTTGGACAGTATGCGAACGCATCCCAGAAATCCGCCACCCTGTTTTTTATGGATCTTCCTGTGGTTCCAAACTGATATGGTGATTCCGTCAGTTTTCCCGATGTACCTGCGACAAGATTGTATCTTTGAATTCTATTTTTGTACATGGTTACTTTTTGATTCATTTTGATTCCAATTAAGGGAATCTTACAGATCATAATGTTGATTCCATTTAGGGTCCAACGTCGCTTTACAAGTGTCCGTACTGTAGCACTGTCCAGAACCATCTACAGTTATTTTTGCAAAAGGATCGGGCAATCCTACGAGGAAAAAAAAACATTTGTTATTACGGAAATCAAAAGCATTTTTTAAAAAGTGGAAAAGCTCTTACGAAACAAATCCTTCCTCGCGAGATTACGGGCGCAGAGTACTGAAAAGAAAAACACCATTAATCAAGAAGCAAAAATCATTCGAGGAAAAAAAAGCAATTAGCCATTTCCCAACTCTTCGATGTTTTTAAAAACGCGCTTCGACTCGGGAAAACAAAGATATCTTTTCGAGAAACAAGGGCGCGTTTTTTTCAAGGGAAAATTAATTACGGGGGCGACCACCCGGACGGCTCGAGGTGGGGTATCGCGATGTGTCAGGGAGTTGCCATAACCAAGCGGCCATTGTTTCTCGGGGTCCCGAGCATCGTTTTCGCGGCCCTGAAAACCTTTTAAGTATGGCGAAAAAGGTTTCGCGTAATTGTAATCAGGGAAAATGAGTCCCCGATGCCATATTGGATAGCGAAAAGGCCCGACGGTTTGCAAATCGGTCGCGGGCCCAGAGCGTTGCCAACTTTCACGAGTCGGGAAGTGTTTTGGAGTAAACGCTTCGTTGCTTACTCGTCAGGCGAATCTTGGTCGCACCGTTCCTCCTGCTACCGCCGGGATTAGACATTTTCCACGCACATTTAAAACCCGACACTCCACAACACGCCGCGACAGCACTTTAGAATTTGATAAATAATTTGTCTCTTCGACCGCGGGAGACGAGTGCAAGTGTCAGAGTGTGCCCCACCACACGCATCACGCATCGTTGATTCGGCGATCGTCGGTTCCGCTCGTTATTATGCATCGAATCGAACGCTTCGAGATATCGAGGATCGATGCGCGGGATAATTCGAATTCGTAATTTTTTTGAAAATGACAATTAAGAGCCTTGCGATACTGAAATTATAAAACATACGACGGATTAAAAGGAAAGAAAATGTTATTGAGTATTGAGTTTTATTCCTTGAAAAATCATGCAGCATACAAAGAACATACACAAATACATAATTTTTTTTGACACATTTTCTGACGTATAAGAAACATATTTTCCATACAAAATAAACAACAGTTATGAAAAGTAATGCCTGAAATTCGGTGAACATCAAGATTTGCACGGTTGTTCTTACAATTATTATTGATAATAAGGCAGTACGCACACTGATAAAAATTAACTTGCCAGAACCCCAATGTCAGAATAATACTACTTTCGTGTTAAAGTAAAAGCGATAGAAAAATAGAGCGGTTCTTCAGTACTTTTCCGACGTGACATTATCTCGAGCAAGAAAACGCTTCGACGATTACCAACAACACGTAACTCTCATTTATAAGCAATAATGTAAAGACTCAAATGCCTCTGTAAACTTTTTTGAATAGGGACTGCGCTCGTCAATACACGGCGAAATGTAACATCGAAGACCCTTAACGTTAACATTACATCTCGGTTGTACTTTGCCCTCTTGTACTTCGTAGAAATTTGTACTATATTTAAAGGGTCTAAAATCGTAAGAAAAAGATAGAACATAGCCCCCTTCGACTTCAGACCCTTCATTTGTTCATACAAAAAAAGTAAGCGCTCGATAAAAGCTCATTTAAATTTAAATTTCCATCTTTTTGAATCCGGAAAGTCCTTGAATTCCGCGATCTTCGCCAGTGTGCAGTCCCTTTAACTCCTAGAGTAAATTAAGGTTCTCTTCGGAAAGTGAAGATCGCGTCGATCAGCAAAAGCACTGCCTGGATAAAAGCGACCACGGCTTTGGTGTAATAGATGCCCGTGTTGAGATCGAAGATAAAGGGAGCGTTTGCGATTACGAGGATGGTCATCAACCCAGCAATAAAGAAAAGAATGCAGCCCACCGAGGTGAAGATCAGCTCCTGGGAAACGAAAATGGGTTTTAAAGCTCATGTTTTTGAGAAACGATTCAAGGTTTTGCCATTCGGAAAATGGGCTTACCACTGTTCGGTTTTCTGGGGTTCTTAGGAGTGCTCCCACGAAAAGTATAACCAGGATAATGAAGTAGCCTCCGAAGGTTCCTATTACAAATAGTCGGTGCGTATACTCACCGTAGGAGTAGGAATTCCAGTCCAGGGGAATCAGGACGAACATCAGAACCTGCGGATTCGAATTTCCATTTGTTTTCGGATTATTTTCGATGATTCAGAAATTTGAATAGATCGAGAACGCGAGCTCGATTCAAAAAGAAAAAAATTGAGCGAGTTCCACACAGCCGCAGGGCCGAAAATGTCAATGAAATTTTATGGGAACGAGAGTTTAACTGGGCTCCACCCTCGTAGAATTCTTTATTCTCATATCAAGATAAATTTACGGGGCCAATTACAAACAAATAAAAAACCAGGGGTCAATGAGAAACAGAAAATCCGGGAAAAATTGTGTACTGCTTTCCGATGGATTTTTTGATAACATCGAGTCTTCGAATTTTACAATCGCGAATTGTAAGAAAACAATTTGCAAAATCACGCGAGCCAGTGATTTGGCGATACTTACGAGTTCCAGTATCTTGACCGCCGTCAGCCTCGTGATTATCACCATTTTTCCTTATCTGCAACGGAAAGAAAAGGACGAAATTAATCATCGTAATCAGTTGTTTGCGTCATTGATTACGCTTCCAGGACCATTTTTTCCCGCGTTTCATTACCACTGTTTCTCCTACGCAATCGAAATTCAAGAACTATCCACCAGAATTCCTCCCTCAAGCCAAAATGGAGCAGAAAACCAAGGAAGGCTGGTGTAATCCAAGGGTTTTCAGTGCCGAAGTGAAAAGTTCAGAAGCTTGCACTCGAC
The DNA here is from genome assembly GCA_022816865.1 of Zelostemma sp. ZL-2020. NCBI lineage: Eukaryota > Metazoa > Arthropoda > Insecta > Hymenoptera > Platygastridae > Zelostemma > Zelostemma sp. ZL-2020. Next base: position 10,600 of record JABFQM010003913.1, read on the forward strand.
TGATGAT
>JABFQM010003914.1:0-10601 GCA_022816865.1 Zelostemma sp. ZL-2020
GCCCTGTGTGCCTTCCGTTTTTGCATTTGTTCAACAACTTTGTGGGGGTTCGAGTTACCATTTTAGGCAAGTTGAAGAACGATAAGATGATGAAATTTTCAATATCGAAGTTTCAAATAAGCGCGCAGGCAAACGACATTTGGTGACGATAAATAATCATTATCTGGTATTTCGTTGAATACTCAGGTTGGGGTACGCACGATTTTGCCGGTGCAAAGTCAGAAGTCTTGGAAAAGGCAGACCTGAACGTCATCAGTTTAGCGGACTGTCGAGAGTCATACCCCAACGTAGATTACAGTACCATATGCACGTACAGAGAAGGAAAAGATTCTTGCCAAGTACGTACGCGATATCACGCTTTTTTATGGGAATCGATCGGAATATTGTTTATAATTTTCTTGCGAGTTCGATAGCGGGGGTCCCGTCATCTGGCAAGATCCTGATACGCAAAAATTGGTATTGATTGGAGTAATCAGCGAAGGAGAGTTCTGTGCTGACAAACCTGCGGTCAATTCCCGCGTGGGCTTTTACTTGGATTGGATTGAGGAAATTACTCAAGGTATTTCATTCGCCGACATACTTAATCATATTTTTCTTTACCGGAAAACAACAGAACCTAATAATTCCCATTTTACAGATGTACAATATTGCAAAGCGGAGTAAGAGATCGATTTCGAGATGAATTATTGTTTCGTTATTTATTTGTATATATCGCATGACGACCTAAATTACTTTAGGATGTGATTAATTATTTACGTCATGGACCAATTGCGAATTTACACATGTTAATTATAAAACAGTAAGAAATAAACATTGATTCTTAAAATTCAATTAGTTGTCATCATTTTGAATACAAAAAAAAGAACGGAAATTAAGATACACGATTGCGGCTGACAAGTTTTTATGGGCCTTATATAAAAACTTGGCAGTCGCGCTTTGAGAAGCAACAGTCAAATTTGATACACGACGTCGCAGTTCGTACCGTACTGGTGCAGGTAAAGAGCGCAATGATGAGTAAGTATTTCAAATCTTTTTTTCACCAGCTCGTCTTTTAAGCTTGGAATGGGAAGACAAACTCGAAATTAGGTGCTTGCACTTAGAAATCATCGCTTTTTCCAACTTGGAAGTAGTCTGAACTCTGCGCAGGCTTCGTTCATTTTTCCATGGGGATTGCCGAAATATTCGATTTTGTAACCAACTATTGTTGTTGAACTTTTGCAGTACATGCCTTCGGCACAATATTTGGCATCGAGAATTTGCGACAAGTACAAAACTGACTTTTACACATATTATCATGAATAACTCGGAAAATGACTAATTTGATTACTAAGTCTTATCGAAAATAGGACAAAATTGAAGTATGGGTGTAAAATAATGGCGTAGCAAAAGCATCGCAATTTTTTAATCGCTGGGTTAATTCAGGAAATAGCTAATGTTCGACAAATAATCGGTTCCTGATACGTCTTTAATACAAAAAAATTGGGAAACAAGTGTTCTTTCAAAACAGACGTTCGAATCATTGATTCGCTTGAAAACTGTCCTAGTTACGAAATAATACACAATAACGTAATTACACAAAATTGTAAGTGCGCGATTCATTAGAGCATTCGGCAACTATAACACAGATTTTAAACATATGCCGCGATTGTACTGGCGTATGATTCAATGGCAACGCCATAACATATTGTACATAAATTTATAATTTGTATGTGTATCGTACAAAAAAATGTGATAATACACATAGTACTTTTTAACAAGCATCACAGCAGCCGCGTAAATAAATGCGCATGAATTAATTCGTACGTTACGTGATCGATAATGGTAAAATTAAAAGAAAAAATAGAGAATTCACGGTTTTCTTTTTTCAATAAAATGATGCCAATTTTTTCAGTTCGTACCTACAGCTTGCTCGTTGGTTTCCTCTTAATTTGGGCCAACTTGCAGACGTCAGCTGCAATTAGACGCACTCGCAATGCCGATTGCACCTGCGGATGGAAAAAACCTGTAAGGATACATTTGAAACTCGCAAATAGATATGCAATATCGAAATGTATCTCCCCTGCTTCAAGGCTCTTCGCCGAAATTTCCTTTTCTTCCATGCGGAGTCTTGAAGTAGGGGATACAATAATTGTCATTCTCGCATCATCTTGATCATGATATCGATGAGCCGATTTAGTACACGTATATAATTTCAGGAAAAAATAGTTGGTGGTCGCGAAACAGGAGTCAACGAATATCCAATGATGGCAGGCATTGTCAAAGGACCCAACCGTCGACTCATCTGCGGGGCTACCATAATTTCCAATTATCATGTTTTAACTTGTACATGCCTTTTTAGCTGAAATATCCGAATATCTGAATAATCCAATATATTTTCTTACTCAATGTGTTGCATTTTTCAGCGGCCCATTGCGTGGTTAGTGAGAATTTGAATGAAATCTGGGTTGTCACAGGGGAGCATAACGTAAAGACTGGTACGTAATAATATCAACGACAGTAAAAACAAGACGTACATTAGTTTATTGGAAATAAAATTTGAAAATATTTAAATTTAACAGGGGTGACGCAATTTTTGGGAATCAACAAAAAATACATTCATCCTGAATTCGATGGCTCTAATCACGATTTGGCGATACTCGAGATGGCAAACGAGATTTATTATGGTCCTTTGATTGGTCCTGCGTGTCTTCCATTTGCGGAGAGCAGTGTTAATTTTGCCAAAGCATATGTTGAAATCCTCGGCAAGTTAATTATAATGCAAGAAACATCGAAATATGCACGTGCCATTATATTTATTGGATGTATGACGTTCAACATTACTAATATTGGCATTTAGGTTGGGGGTCCGTTTCATTCGGTGGAGCAAAATCAGAGGTTCTACAAAAAGCTAATCTCAGTGTCATAAGCTTACGGGAATGCCAAGCGACGTACCCCGAAGCCCAAAATAATCACTTGTGCACGTATGCCCCGGGAAAAGATGCTTGCCAAGTAAAACCTATATTTTTTTACACGTTTCATTCGTTCGAATGTATATTTTCCATGTTTAATGTTTCAAGTGTTTCATTTTGACCTGATTACTTTTCAAAGAATTCGCAGAATGAATGAAATACTTTTCTTATCCTAGTTCGACTCGGGTGGACCTGTTTTGTGGCAAAATCCTGTCATGGATAGGATAGTTTTGGTAGCAGTTTTGACTGAAGGAAAATTGTGTGACGGCTCACCTGGATTGAATATGCGAGTTGGATACTATGTGCACTGGATTAAATGGATAACTCAAAATGCGTTTGTGTGTGAGCTCGAGTAAAACATCATTCCGCGATCCACTTCACATGCTCAATTACATGTCTATGGAAAAAGAAAAAAAAATGTTTCGATGTGACGCATGTGTTGTTGAATAATATTTTTTTCGTACTAATATAACTGTAGTTGTAAATTTACTAAATTTTGATGGGTTCTGATAACTGCGAGAGAATAATACGAAGAATCAGTTTTTTTTCAATTTTGAAAAGAACTTAGAAGAAAGCTTGTACAAGCGCTTCTAACGTACATACAAGAAAGGAGTGAATATTTCGTTTGACAATGTATTCCAGCGGCATCAGCGCACGCGGTGCATCATTACTGCCACTATGACTTCAATCACTCTATTTATTTGTATAATATTATATTGCATGACGTCCTAAAAGACTTTAAGATGTAATTAATTTTTTATGTCATGGACCAATTACAAATTGACACATTTTAATCACAAAAGAGTTGAAAATAAACATTGATTCTTGAAATTTAATCAATTGTCATCATTTTGGATACAGAAAAAAGAGAACAGAAATTAAGATACACGATTGCGGCTGACAAGTTTTTATGTGCCTAATTATTATCAGTCGCGCTTTGATAAGCAGCAGTCAAATTTAATACACGTCGTCGCAGTTCGTGACCGTACTGGTACAGGTAAAGAGCGAAATAATGAGTAAGTATTTCAAATCTTTTTTTCACCAGCTCCTCTTTTAAGCTTGGAATGGGAAGACAAACTCGAAATTAGGTGCTTACACTTGGAAATAATCGCTTTTTCCAACTTTAAAGTAGTCTGAACTCTGTGCAGGCTTCGTTCATTTTTCCATGGGGATTGCCGAAATATTCGATTTTCTAACAAACTATTGTTGCTAAACTTTTGCAGTACATGCCTTGCTGCACAATATTTGGCATCGAGAAAGTGCGACAAGTACAAAACTGACTTTTACACATAATTATCATGAATAGCTTGGAAAATGATTAATTTGATTAATTTTCATCCGATTTCGTGACAACTTTGATCAATACTGAATCTTATCGAAAGTAGGACAAAATTGACGCATGCATATGATACTTTTTCCACAATCTCACATTTCGATGGTTCCTATCGAAACTTGCGTATTTTTTGACAGTCATCGTGGCATACTTTCAAAACTGTCATAGCGAGATACGTAAGTTTCGATAGGAACCATCGATTTTTCCATAAGAACGGGTGTAAAATAATGGCAAAGCGAAAGAATCGCAATTTTTTAATCGCTGGGTTAATTCAGGAAATAGCCAAGTTTTGAAAAATAATCGGTACGTAATAAGTTTTCAATACAAAAAAATGGGGAAACAAGTGTTCTTTCAAGGTAGACGTTCGAATCACTGATTCGTTTGAAAATTGTCCTAGTTACGGAATAATACATGATAACGTAATTAAACGAAATTGTGAGTGCGCGATCCATAAAAGCGTTCGGCAACTGTAACACAGATTTTAAACACATTCCGCGATTGAGAACTTTCAAATGACTAAATTCTCACAATGCAATGTATTGGCATATGATTCATTTATGATTTGTATGTGTATCGTTCAATACGAAAAAAAAAACCGTGATAATACACATAGTACTTTTTAACATGCATCACAGCAGCTGAGTAAATAAATGCGCATGAATTAATTCGTACGTTACGTGATCGATCATGGTAAAATTAAAAGAAAAATACGGAATTCACGGTTTTCTTTTTTCAATAAAACGATGCCAATTTTTTCAGTTCGTACCTACAGCTTGCTCGTTGGTTTCCTGTTAATTTGGGCCAACTCGCAGACGTCAGCTGCAATTAGACGCAATCGCAATGCCGATTGCAACTGCGGATGGAAAAAACCTGTAAGGATACATTAAATTCACCTCGCCGAAATTTCCTCCTTTCCTCACACACGCATATATTTTCAGGAAAAAATAGTTGGTGGTCGCGAAACAGGAGTCAACGAATATCCAATGATGGCCGGCATTGCCGAAGGACTCAACCGTCGACTCGTCTGCGGGGCTACCATAATTTCCAATTATCATGTTTTAACTGGTACATGCCCGTTTAACCGAGATATCCGAATATCTGAATAATCCAATATATTTTCTTGCTCACTTTGTTGCATTTTTCAGCGGCCCATTGCGTGTTTGGGAAGAATTTGAATCGAATCTCTGTTGTCATAGGGGAGCATAACGTAAATACTAGTGCGTAATAATATCAACGACAGCAAAAACAAAACGTACATGACCTCATTGGAAATAAAATTTGAAAATGTTTAAATTTAACAGGGAGAGAATCAAGGGTGACGCAATTTTTGGGAATCAAGAGAAATTACATTCATCCTGAATTCGATGGCTCTATTCACGATTTGGCGATACTCGAGGTAGCAAACGAGATTAATTATGGTTCTTTGATTGGTCCTGCGTGTCTTCCATTTGCGCGCAGGAATGTCAATTTTGCCAAGGCATCTGTTGAAATCCTCGGCAAGTTAATTATGATGCAAGAAACATCGAAATATGCACGTGCCATTATATCTATTGGATGTATGACGTTCGACATTACTGATATTGGCATTTAGGTTGGGGGTCTGTTTCATTCGGTGGAGCAAAATCAAAGGTTCTACAAAAAGCTAATCTCGGTGTCATGAGCTTACGGGAATGCCAAGCAACATACCCCATAGCCCAAAATAACAACTTGTGCACGCATGCCCCAGGAAAAGATGCTTGCCAAGTAAAACCTATATTTTTTTACACGTTTGGACCTGATTACTTTTCAAAGAATTCGCAGAATGAATGAAATACTTTTCTTATCCTAGTTTGACTCGGGTGGACCTGTTTTCTGGCAAAATCCTCTCACGCGAAGGATAGTTTTGGTAGCAGTTTTGAGCGATGGACAAAATTGTGGCGACTCACCTGGATTGAATATTCGAGTTGGATACTATATGAACTGGATTAAATGGATAACTCAAAATGCTATGGTGTGCGAGCTCGAGTAAAACATCATTCCGCGATCCACTCCACATGCTCAATTACATGTCTATGGAAAAAGAAAAACAAACAATGTTTCGATGTGACGCATGTGTCGTTGAATAAAATTTTATTGCACGTTTTATCCAAATTGTACTAATGTGACTGTAGTTGTAAATTTACTAAATGTTCATGGGTTCTGAAACTGCGAAAGAATAGTACAAAAAATCGGTTTTTTTTCAATTTTGAAAAGAACTTGGAAGGAAGCTTGTACAAGCGCTTCCAACGTGAATATTTCGTTTGATTATATATTCCAGCGGCATCGGCGCACGCGGTGCATCACCACTACCACCACGACTTCAATCACTCTACATATATTTATATATTGTACATGCGTAGTTGTACTATTGCTATTGGGATTTGGTGGTGGATGCGCGTGCTCATAACGACGTGAAACGACGACTGCGGCGAGAGGAGAAAAGTGTCAACGTCGGTGGTCGTCGGTGGTGGCGTGTGTTCCGGAAATTACGCTGCTGCTGTTGTTACCGCGATCCATTGCCGTTTGCCTGCGCACTTTTGTGCAAGACGCGCGCGGCGCCCGTTCGCAGCTGTGACGTCGAGCTACGCTTCTCAGTTCTCACCCTATAAAAGCAGCTCTGCAACCGTAATACTGCCCTACACGTCATCTCGTCACGTCTTTGCATCATCGGGAGCCACTCAAAGCCTGTATACATGGGTCCAAAATCCGCCACACCTATCGAAATGCATACCGAGTACAACACTAGTTTACAAAACCTGAAGAGCATCAAATTTAAGTAATCCACTATCGGCGTCCGCAATTTCACTGGATTTCCTCCAATTCGGCCATCTATTTGGACCCAGATGCGCTACCCATCGATTGTCTTATTCTCCATTTCTACAGCCCATTTTCTCAGTGTGTACATACATTAACGAAGACGACGACGACGATCGATCGAATCCATACGTATACGGGAATACACCTTGTTTTTTATGGCATTGAAATGTTGGATTAATTGTGACGATGCAGATGTTCAGTATTATGGACCGAAAATTGAATCAGCGCTGCGGATTCTAGCAGAATTTGATTTGATTCGAATTGGGTGAATAGAGGTCATACGTGTTTGATTGAAAATTCGAAGATTCGAGGAGCCGCGTCGGAACACGACTAAATTCGGCCGTTGCGCAGCCGCGTTTCAACGTCAACATTGCTGCGTTTCCACTTGATGAATCGAAATCTAGGAAATCGGATGTATGAGTTTGGAAAATGAACCTATATTTTCACGTTTCAAGAAAAAAAGAGGCCAGTAATCCTGTGATTTTTCAAAAGAAGCCAAATAGAGTTTAGAGTCGAGGTAAAAGTCGTATTTTTCAGCTTTCAATCGAAAGGATTGTTATAATAGTTAAAATAGGTACGAATTACGTATGAACGGGCAAAATAAGAGTCGATGTTGCTAGTTGTAAAGAAGTCGTTGGAGAAGATATAGAAAATTTTTGGAAAATCGTTGACTGGAAGAAAACAAGCACTGTCTTTCGAGAATGGTGGTAAAATCCGAGACGTCGAGGAATGGGCATGAGCTGGCACCCTTAAATGAGGAACGTCGTGCGGCTGGAGGTGCAGCGGATGCAGCTGTTACAGGAGTCGGCCCCGGCTCAGGCCCCGGCCCCAACGTCACCATACTGCTGACTGCGAGTAAAGCTGCTGGAAATCGGAATGAAGAAAGCCAGAAACCGAATCGGGCTCAATGGAGTGGAAAAATGCAATTCTTTCTCAGTATTATAGGATACAGCGTAGGCCTTGGAAATATTTGGAGGTTGTATCTCAAGCCTTTTATTAACAACTGATTTTTTCAACAATTTCTTCTTTTCTTCACAGGTTTCCTTACTATTGTCAACAAAATGGAGGGGGTAAGTGTTTTTATTTATCTGCCCGCTTATATCAAAGTACACAAAATCCATATCAATAGAATTATCAACATTCATCCGGAGTATTTTCTTTATCTTTTTCTGCGAACAACACGGAACAAACTGAGCGCAACAAGGCCAGTGCAGATTCGCTCTTAATTAAGATGATGTTCCTATTAACAAGTGATGTAGAAATTAAATGAAGCAAAATCACGTAAATCAATCTCGAATTGAGATGCGTTTTCTTTAACAAAATGACGATTTTTACGAAGATTAGGTTGATGTACAAATTTGCACTGTGAAACAAAATGCCATTCGAGACTGAAAGTGTTACTTTCACTATACAGGACATGATATAAATATATATGAAGATAATGATAGAGTTAATTTTTCTGGATCGTACGGATGATTTATTCCATTTAAATTGAAAAAATTGCTCATTTAACCAAGGCCGTGATTATTAACTCTATACACGGCGGTCGTAATTTGCAGTTGTAGGGGCGAAGCAACCATAATTATGCCGCGAAAAATGGGTCATTTTGCTATACATAAATATATTAGAGCTTTTTCAATTTTATTAATTGGAGTTCACCCGATTTCAAGTTTTAATTACTCATTTTTCAAATCGCATAAACATCATTGTATTTTCTAGTTTGAAAGCACGCTAGAAGATGAGGAATATGATGATTTGTAAATTTTTCATCCAGTATTCAATATTGTCAGGAATTTTGTTCGATTGCTTTGATAAGAAAAGAATCGGAAAATTAGGTCTTAAAAACATGACTCGATATAAATAAATTCAGCGAGTTTATTTAGCTTCCAGAAGACCGTACATTAAGCACTTATTTTAATTCCAGAGAATCAATATTAAAGCTGTCTAAAGACGTCTGCAAATACAGCCCAGCATACTTATTTATAAGTATAGTTTTATGTCGAGAAATTCAATAACTCGCGGTTACGTTAGTACTACATGATAATAACATTAGATGTTACATCACTGGTACGCACAGAATCACGGCACTAAGTGCTGCTGACCTCTCTAAGTAACCATAGTAGGCAGGTATCGATCGCTCGTAAAAAACACGTACGCTGTAAAAAAAACCCGTGGTAATTTTTCTAATCACACATGATCGTGTTCGATGGGTTCGATTATTTTTCTTTCAGCATCACAAATCAATCATCACCTTTTTGATATCTTGCTTATTTTTGCATTTTCAAATTTTCATACGTACTACTTACGTATATTTCATAATCTAATAAGAGTGAGAATATTATATAGACCTTCTCACAAAAGCTGAATTATTTACAAGCCGGCAGTTTACGCGGGCACTTTACTCGGGTCAGTATTTTCGAATTTCAGCATCATTTCATACGCATTTACTTACAAAAACATGCGGCGAATCTTGACCCTATTCGAGGGAAATTTCCTACGCCATGGGGGCCACGGGGATAATGGAGCGATCGATTCTCCCGGCAAGATGTAGCCATGTCACACTGCGTGAACCGCAAGTGCTCGACTCGATCGCTACGTGCAATACACGCCAACTACATTCTCCCATTACATTAAAAAATAAATAGAATTATCTTTATCTCGTTAGGAGGTGGCTCTGGCGAACCTGAAGAAAATGCCAACAGAGCAAACGCGTAATTTCAGCATTTAATTATCACACATCTTCATACGTGAAAAAATCCATTACCTTTTTCTCATTCTTTTCTCTAGTATACGGGGTGAATTTGAAGAGAATTTGCGTGCGAATAATTTTTCATGATGATGCGGTTCTCCAATCACCCGTTCCGCGAATTCCTACTAAAAATTTCGGCATCAGACTCGTAAGAGTTTAAAACTCATTAACCAAAAGTTTGGCAATGATGAAATCGGGACGCAATTTTGAAATGATGTATTTTTAAATTAACCCCAAATTGTTATAACAGACTGCGGAGAAAGTCTAAGTGTATGCGGTGTAAATTTCAGGCGCATTTCTCATCCCATTCTTCGTGATGCTCATCTTGGAAGGCATACCGCTATTCTTGATCGAACTTGGGATCGGCCAAAAAATGCGGCAGGGTACCCTCGGTGTTTGGAATACGATACACCCTTGGCTCGGTGGCATTGGAATTGCGAGTTGCATCGTCACGTTTTTCGTTTCACTCTATTATAATGTTATCATCACCTGGTGCTTCTATTATCTCTTCAATTCTGTACAAGTGAGTAAATCCTGAGTAACTCATATGTAGACTGTAATATGTAGGTATCTCTCTGTTCGTCATGTAAAAACTCGCGATTTACAGTCATTGCTTAAGGTGGATCGATACTTTAATGCAAGGGTGAATTAGAAAAAATATTTATAACGCAACGTCATTAATTACATTTAATATGCCAGTATAATTTATTTAACAACATCTTCTTCTTCACGAAAA